>CAMFYI010000347.1:0-60611 GCA_945999865.1 Vitis cinerea var. helleri x Vitis rupestris | reverse complement strand
CGCCCGGATTACATCATTTTCTGGTGCTGACCTTGATTCTACCATTTTTCGGCACTCGTTCGAACAGTTTTTCGGTACTCGCACGGATTCTACCTTTTCCCGGTACTCGCCCGGATTATATCATTTTCTGGTGCTGACCTTGATTCTACCATTTTTCGGCACTCGTTCGGACAGTTTTTCGGTACTCGCACGGATTCTACCTTTTCCCGGTACTCGCCCGGATTATATCATTTTCTGGTGCTGACCTTGATTCTACCATTTTTCGGCACTCGTTCGAACAGTTTTTCGGTACTCGCACGGATTCTACCTTTTCCCGGTACTCGCCCGGATTATATCATTTTCTGGTGCTGACCTTGATTCTACCATTTTTCGGCCCTCGTTCGAACAGTTTTTCGGTGCTCGCACGGATTCTACCTTTTCCCGGTACTCGCCCGGATTCTATCATTTTCCGGAACTGACCTTGATTCTACCATTTTTCGGCCCTCGTTCGAACAGTTTTTGGGTGCTCGCACGGATTCTACCTTTTCCCGGTACTCGCCCGGATTATATCATTTTCTGGTGCTGACCTTGATTCTACCATTTTTCAGCACTCGTTCGAACAGTTTTTCGGTACTCGCATGGATTCTACCTTTTCCCGGTACCCGCCCGGATTATATCATTTTCTGGTGCTGACCTTGATTCTACCATTTTTCGGCCCTCGTTCGAACAGTTTTTCGGTGCTCGCACGGATTCTACCTTTTCCCGGTACTCGCCCGGATTCTATCATTTTCCGGAACTGACTTTGATTCTACCATTTTTCGGCCCTCGTTCGAACAGTTTTTCGGTGCTCGCACGGATTCTACCTTTTCCCGGTACTCGCCCGGATTCTATCATTTTTCGGTACTGACCCTGATTCTGCCATTTTTCGGTACTCGTTCGGACAGTTTTTCGATACTCGCACGGATTCTACCTTTTCCCGGTACTCGTCCGGATTATATCATTTTCCGGAACTGAAGTTGATTCTACCATTTTTCGGCACTCGTTCGAACAGTTTTTCTATACTCGCACGGATTCTACCTTTTCCCGATACTCGCCCGGATTATATCATTTTCTGGTGCTGACCTTGATTCTACCATTTTTCGGCACTCGTTCGAACAGTTTTTCGGTCCTCGCACGGATTCTACCTTTTCCCGGTACTCGCCCGGATTCTATCATTTTTCGGTACTGACCCTGATTCTACCATTTTTCGGTACTCGTTCGGACAGTTTTTCGATACTCGCACGGATTCTACCTTTTCCCGGTACTCGTCCGGATTATATCATTTTCCGGAACTGAACTTGATTCTACCATTTTTCGGCACTCGTTCGAACAGTTTTTCTATACTCGCACGGATTCTACCTTTTCCCGGTACTCGCCCGGATTCTATCATTTTCCGGAACTGACGTTGATTCTACCATTTTTCGGCCCTCGTTCGAACAGTTTTTCGGTGCTCGCACGGATTCTACCTTTTCCCGGTACTCGCCCGGATTCTATCATTTTTCGGTACTGACCCTGATTCTACCATTTTTCGGTACTCGTTCGGACAGTTTTTCGATACTCGCACGGATTCTACCTTTTCCCGGTACTCGTCCGGATTATATCATTTTCCGGAACTGAACTTGATTCTACCATTTTTCGGCACTCGTTCGAACAGTTTTTCTATACTCGCACGGATTCTACCTTTTCCCGGTACTCGCCCGGATTATATCATTTTCTGGTGCTGACCTTGATTCTACCATTTTTCGGCACTCGTTCGAACAGTTTTTCGGTCCTCGCACGGATTCTACCTTTTCCCGGTACTCGCCCGGATTCTATCATTTTCCGGTACTGACCCTGATTCTACCATTTTTCGATACTCGTTCGGACAGTTTTTCGGTACTCGCACGGATTCTACCTTTTCCCGGTACTCGCCCGGATTATATCATTTTCTGGTGCTGACCTTGATTCTACCATTTTTCGGCACTCGTTCGAACAGTTTTTCGGTCCTCGCACGGATTCTACCTTTTCCCGGTACTCGCCCGGATTCTATCATTTTCCGGTACTGACCCTGATTCTACCATTTTTCGATACTCGTTCGGACAGTTTTTCGGTACTCGCACGGATTCTACCTTTTCCCGGTACTCGCCCGGATTATATCATTTTCTGGTGCTGACCTTGATTCTACCATTTTTCGGCACTCGTTCGAACAGTTTTTCGGTACTCGCACGGATTCTACCTTTTCCCGGTACTCGCCCGGATTATATCATTTTCTGGTGCTGACCTTGATTCTACCATTTTTCGGCCCTCGTTCGAACAGTTTTTCGGTGCTCGCACGGATTCTACCTTTTCCCGGTACTCGCCCGGATTCTATCATTTTCCGGAACTGACCTTGATTCTACCATTTTTCGGCCCTCGTTCGAACAGTTTTTGGGTGCTCGCACGGATTCTACCTTTTCCCGGTACTCGCCCGGATTATATCATTTTCTGGTGCTGACCTTGATTCTACCATTTTTCGGCACTCGTTCGAACAGTTTTTCGGTACTCGCATGGATTCTACCTTTTCCCGGTACCCGCCCGGATTATATCATTTTCTGGTGCTGACCTTGATTCTACCATTTTTCGGCCCTCGTTCGAACAGTTTTTCGGTGCTCGCACGGATTCTACCTTTTCCCGGTACTCGCCCGGATTCTATCATTTTCCGGAACTGACTTTGATTCTACCATTTTTCGGCCCTCGTTCGAACAGTTTTTCGGTGCTCGCACGGATTCTACCTTTTCCCGGTACTCGCCCGGATTCTATCATTTTTCGGTACTGACCCTGATTCTGCCATTTTTCGGTACTCGTTCGGACAGTTTTTCGATACTCGCACGGATTCTACCTTTTCCCGGTACTCGTCCGGATTATATCATTTTCCGGAACTGAAGTTGATTCTACCATTTTTCGGCACTCGTTCGAACAGTTTTTCTATACTCGCACGGATTCTACCTTTTCCCGGTACTCGCCCGGATTATATCATTTTCTGGTGCTGACCTTGATTCTACCATTTTTCGGCACTCGTTCGAACAGTTTTTCGGTCCTCGCACGGATTCTACCTTTTCCCGGTACTCGCCCGGATTCTATCATTTTTCGGTACTGACCCTGATTCTACCATTTTTCGGTACTCGTTCGGACAGTTTTTCGATACTCGCACGGATTCTACCTTTTCCCGGTACTCGTCCGGATTATATCATTTTCCGGAACTGAACTTGATTCTACCATTTTTCGGCACTCGTTCGAACAGTTTTTCTATACTCGCACGGATTCTACCTTTTCCCGGTACTCGCCCGGATTCTATCATTTTCCGGAACTGACGTTGATTCTACCATTTTTCGGCCCTCGTTCGAACAGTTTTTCGGTGCTCGCACGGATTCTACCTTTTCCCGGTACTCGCCCGGATTCTATCATTTTTCGGTACTGACCCTGATTCTACCATTTTTCGGTACTCGTTCGGACAGTTTTTCGATACTCGCACGGATTCTACCTTTTCCCGGTACTCGTCCGGATTATATCATTTTCCGGAACTGAACTTGATTCTACCATTTTTCGGCACTCGTTCGAACAGTTTTTCTATACTCGCACGGATTCTACCTTTTCCCGGTACTCGCCCGGATTATATCATTTTCTGGTGCTGACCTTGATTCTACCATTTTTCGGCACTCGTTCGAACAGTTTTTCGGTCCTCGCACGGATTCTACCTTTTCCCGGTACTCGCCCGGATTCTATCATTTTCCGGTACTGACCCTGATTCTACCATTTTTCGATACTCGTTCGGACAGTTTTTCGGTACTCGCACGGATTCTACCTTTTCCCGGTACTCGCCCGGATTATATCATTTTCTGGTGCTGACCTTGATTCTACCATTTTTCGGCACTCGTTCGAACAGTTTTTCGGTCCTCGCACGGATTCTACCTTTTCCCGGTACTCGCCCGGATTCTATCATTTTCCGGTACTGACCCTGATTCTACCATTTTTCGATACTCGTTCGGACAGTTTTTCGGTACTCGCACGGATTCTACCTTTTCCCGGTACTCGCCCGGATTATATCATTTTCTGGTGCTGACCTTGATTCTACCATTTTTCGGCACTCGTTCGAACAGTTTTTCGGTCCTCGCACGGATTCTACCTTTTCCCGGTACTCGCCCGGATTCTATCATTTTTCGGTACTGACCCTGATTCTACCATTTTTCGGTACTCGTTCGGACAGTTTTTCGATACTCGCACGGATTCTACCTTTTCCCGGTACTCGTCCGGATTATATCATTTTCCGGAACTGAACTTGATTCTACCATTTTTCGGCACTCGTTCGAACAGTTTTTCTATACTCGCACGGATTCTACCTTTTCCCGGTACTCGCCTGGATTATATCATTTTCTGGTGCTGACCTTGATTCTACCATTTTTCGGCCCTCGTTCGAACAGTTTTTCGGTGCTCGCACGGATTCTACCTTTTCCCGGTACTCGCCCGGATTCTATCATTTTCCGGAACTGACCTTGATTCTACCATTTTTCGGCCCTCGTTCGAACAGTTTTTCGGTGCTCGCACGGATTCTACCTTTTCCCGGTACTCGCCCGGATTCTATCATTTTTCGGTACTGACCCTGATTCTACCATTTTTCGGTACTCGTTCGGACAGTTTTTCGATACTCGCACGGATTCTACCTTTTCCCGGTACTCGTCCGGATTATATCATTTTCCGGAACTGAACTTGATTCTACCATTTTTCGGCACTCGTTCGAACAGTTTTTCTATACTCGCACGGATTCTACCTTTTCCCGGTACTCGCCCGGATTCTATCATTTTCCGGAACTGACCTTGATTCTACCATTTTTCGGCCCTCGTTCGAACAGTTTTTCGGTGCTCGCACGGATTCTACCTTTTCCCGGTACTCGCCCGGATTCTATCATTTTTCGGTACTGACTCTGATTCTACCATTTTTCGGTACTCGTTCGGACAGTTTTTCGATACTCGCACGGATTCTACCTTTTCCCGGTACTCGTCCGGATTATATCATTTTCCGGAACTGAACTTGATTCTACCATTTTTCGGCACTCGTTCGAACAGTTTTTCTATACTCGCACGGATTCTACCTTTTCCCGGTACTCGCCCGGATTATATCATTTTCTGGTGCTGACCTTGATTCTACCATTTTTCGGCACTCGTTCGAACAGTTTTTCGGTCCTCGCACGGATTCTACCTTTTCCCGGTACTCGCCCGGATTCTATCATTTTTCGGTACTGACCCTGATTCTACCATTTTTCGGTACTCGTTCGGACAGTTTTTCGATACTCGCACGGATTCTACCTTTTCCCGGTACTCGTCCGGATTATATCATTTTCCGGAACTGAACTTGATTCTACCATTTTTCGGCACTCGTTCGAACAGTTTTTCTATACTCGCACGGATTCTACCTTTTCCCGGTACTCGCCCGGATTCTATCATTTTCCGGAACTGACCTTGATTCTACCATTTTTCGGCCCTCGTTCGAACAGTTTTTCGGTGCTCGCACGGATTCTACCTTTTCCCGGTACTCGCCCGGATTCTATCATTTTTCGGTACTGACTCTGATTCTACCATTTTTCGGTACTCGTTCGGACAGTTTTTCGATACTCGCACGGATTCTACCTTTTCCCGGTACTCGTCCGGATTATATCATTTTCCGGAACTGAACTTGATTCTACCATTTTTCGGCACTCGTTCGAACAGTTTTTCTATACTCGCACGGATTCTACCTTTTCCCGGTACTCGCCCGGATTATATCATTTTCTGGTGCTGACCTTGATTCTACCATTTTTCGGCACTCGTTCGAACAGTTTTTCGGTCCTCGCACGGATTCTACCTTTTCCCGGTACTCGCCCGGATTCTATCATTTTTCGGTACTGACCCTGATTCTACCATTTTTCGGTACTCGTTCGGACAGTTTTTCGATACTCGCACGGATTCTACCTTTTCCCGGTACTCGTCCGGATTATATCATTTTCCGGAACTGAACTTGATTCTACCATTTTTCGGCACTCGTTCGAACAGTTTTTCTATACTCGCACGGATTCTACCTTTTCCCGGTACTCGCCCGGATTCTATCATTTTCCGGAACTGACGTTGATTCTACCATTTTTCGGCCCTCGTTCGAACAGTTTTTCGGTGCTCGCACGGATTCTACCTTTTCCCGGTA
The DNA here is from genome assembly GCA_945999865.1 of Vitis cinerea var. helleri x Vitis rupestris. Taxonomy (NCBI): domain Eukaryota; kingdom Viridiplantae; phylum Streptophyta; class Magnoliopsida; order Vitales; family Vitaceae; genus Vitis; species Vitis cinerea var. helleri x Vitis rupestris. The sequence continues at coordinate 54,407 of CAMFYI010000347.1, read as the reverse complement.
CTCGCCCGGATTCTATCATTTTTCGGTACTGACCCTGATTCTACCATTTTTCGGTACTCGTTCGGACAGTTTTTCGATACTCGCACGGATTCTACCTTTTCCCGGTACTCGTCCGGATTATATCATTTTCCGGAACTGAACTTGATTCTACCATTTTTCGGCACTCGTTCGAACAGTTTTTCTATACTCGCACGGATTCTACCTTTTCCCGGTACTCGCCCGGATTATATCATTTTCTGGTGCTGACCTTGATTCTACCATTTTTCGGCACTCGTTCGAACAGTTTTTCGGTCCTCGCACGGATTCTACCTTTTCCCGGTACTCGCCCGGATTCTATCATTTTCCGGTACTGACCCTGATTCTACCATTTTTCGATACTCGTTCGGACAGTTTTTCGGTACTCGCACGGATTCTACCTTTTCCCGGTACTCGCCCGGATTATATCATTTTCTGGTGCTGACCTTGATTCTACCATTTTTCGGCACTCGTTCGAACAGTTTTTCGGTCCTCGCACGGATTCTACCTTTTCCCGGTACTCGCCCGGATTCTATCATTTTCCGGTACTGACCCTGATTCTACCATTTTTCGATACTCGTTCGGACAGTTTTTCGGTACTCGCACGGATTCTACCTTTTCCCGGTACTCGCCCGGATTATATCATTTTCTGGTGCTGACCTTGATTCTACCATTTTTCGGCACTCGTTCGAACAGTTTTTCGGTCCTCGCACGGATTCTACCTTTTCCCGGTACTCGCCCGGATTCTATCATTTTTCGGTACTGACCCTGATTCTACCATTTTTCGGTACTCGTTCGGACAGTTTTTCGATACTCGCACGGATTCTACCTTTTCCCGGTACTCGTCCGGATTATATCATTTTCCGGAACTGAACTTGATTCTACCATTTTTCGGCACTCGTTCGAACAGTTTTTCTATACTCGCACGGATTCTACCTTTTCCCGGTACTCGCCTGGATTATATCATTTTCTGGTGCTGACCTTGATTCTACCATTTTTCGGCCCTCGTTCGAACAGTTTTTCGGTGCTCGCACGGATTCTACCTTTTCCCGGTACTCGCCCGGATTCTATCATTTTCCGGAACTGACCTTGATTCTACCATTTTTCGGCCCTCGTTCGAACAGTTTTTCGGTGCTCGCACGGATTCTACCTTTTCCCGGTACTCGCCCGGATTCTATCATTTTTCGGTACTGACCCTGATTCTACCATTTTTCGGTACTCGTTCGGACAGTTTTTCGATACTCGCACGGATTCTACCTTTTCCCGGTACTCGTCCGGATTATATCATTTTCCGGAACTGAACTTGATTCTACCATTTTTCGGCACTCGTTCGAACAGTTTTTCTATACTCGCACGGATTCTACCTTCTCCCGGTACTCGCCCGGATTCTATCATTTTCCGGAACTGACCTTGATTCTACCATTTTTCGGCCCTCGTTCGAACAGTTTTTCGGTGCTCGCACGGATTCTACCTTTTCCCAGTAGTCGCCCGGATTCTATCATTTTTCGGAACAGACCTTGATTCTACCATTTTTCGGCCCTCGTTCGAACAGTTTTTCGGTGCTCGCACGGATTCTACCTTTTCCCGGTACTCTCCCGGATTCTATCATTTTCCGGTACTGCCCCTTATACTACCATTTTTCGGTACTCGATCGGACAGTTTTTCGGTACCCGCACGGATTCTACCTTTTCCCGGTACTCGCCCGGATTATATCATTTTCTGGTGCTGACCTTGATTCTACCATTTTTCGGCACTCGTTCGAACAGTTTTTCGGTCCTCGCACGGATTCTACCTTTTCCCGGTACTCGCCCGGATTCTATCATTTTTCGGTACTGACCCTGATTCTACCATTTTTCGGTACTCGTTCGGACAGTTTTTCGATACTCGCACGGATTCTACCTTTTCCCGGTACTCGTCCGGATTATATCATTTTCCGGAACTGAACTTGATTCTACCATTTTTCGGCACTCGTTCGAACAGTTTTTCTATACTCGCACGGATTCTACCTTTTCCCGGTACTCGCCCGGATTCTATCATTTTCCGGAACTGACCTTGATTCTACCATTTTTCGGCCCTCGTTCGAACAGTTTTTCGGTGCTCGCACGGATTCTACCTTTTCCCGGTACTCGCCCGGATTCTATCATTTTTCGGTACTGACTCTGATTCTACCATTTTTCGGTACTCGTTCGGACAGTTTTTCGATACTCGCACGGATTCTACCTTTTCCCGGTACTCGTCCGGATTATATCATTTTCCGGAACTGAACTTGATTCTACCATTTTTCGGCACTCGTTCGAACAGTTTTTCTATACTCGCACGGATTCTACCTTTTCCCGGTACTCGCCCGGATTATATCATTTTCTGGTGCTGACCTTGATTCTACCATTTTTCGGCACTCGTTCGAACAGTTTTTCGGTCCTCGCACGGATTCTACCTTTTCCCGGTACTCGCCCGGATTCTATCATTTTTCGGTACTGACCCTGATTCTACCATTTTTCGGTACTCGTTCGGACAGTTTTTCGATACTCGCACGGATTCTACCTTTTCCCGGTACTCGTCCGGATTATATCATTTTCCGGAACTGAACTTGATTCTACCATTTTTCGGCACTCGTTCGAACAGTTTTTCTATACTCGCACGGATTCTACCTTTTCCCGGTACTCGCCCGGATTCTATCATTTTCCGGAACTGACGTTGATTCTACCATTTTTCGGCCCTCGTTCGAACAGTTTTTCGGTGCTCGCACGGATTCTACCTTTTCCCGGTACTCGCCCGGATTCTATCATTTTTCGGTACTGACCCTGATTCTACCATTTTTCGGTACTCGTTCGGACAGTTTTTCGATACTCGCACGGATTCTACCTTTTCCCGGTACTCGTCCGGATTATATCATTTTCCGGAACTGAACTTGATTCTACCATTTTTCGGCACTCGTTCGAACAGTTTTTCTATACTCGCACGGATTCTACCTTTTCCCGGTACTCGCCCGGATTATATCATTTTCTGGTGCTGACCTTGATTCTACCATTTTTCGGCACTCGTTCGAACAGTTTTTCGGTCCTCGCACGGATTCTACCTTTTCCCGGTACTCGCCCGGATTCTATCATTTTCCGGTACTGACCCTGATTCTACCATTTTTCGATACTCGTTCGGACAGTTTTTCGGTACTCGCACGGATTCTACCTTTTCCCGGTACTCGCCCGGATTATATCATTTTCTGGTGCTGACCTTGATTCTACCATTTTTCGGCACTCGTTCGAACAGTTTTTCGGTCCTCGCACGGATTCTACCTTTTCCCGGTACTCGCCCGGATTCTATCATTTTCCGGTACTGACCCTGATTCTACCATTTTTCGATACTCGTTCGGACAGTTTTTCGGTACTCGCACGGATTCTACCTTTTCCCGGTACTCGCCCGGATTATATCATTTTCTGGTGCTGACCTTGATTCTACCATTTTTCGGCACTCGTTCGAACAGTTTTTCGGTCCTCGCACGGATTCTACCTTTTCCCGGTACTCGCCCGGATTCTATCATTTTTCGGTACTGACCCTGATTCTACCATTTTTCGGTACTCGTTCGGACAGTTTTTCGATACTCGCACGGATTCTACCTTTTCCCGGTACTCGTCCGGATTATATCATTTTCCGGAACTGAACTTGATTCTACCATTTTTCGGCACTCGTTCGAACAGTTTTTCTATACTCGCACGGATTCTACCTTTTCCCGGTACTCGCCTGGATTATATCATTTTCTGGTGCTGACCTTGATTCTACCATTTTTCGGCCCTCGTTCGAACAGTTTTTCGGTGCTCGCACGGATTCTACCTTTTCCCGGTACTCGCCCGGATTCTATCATTTTCCGGAACTGACCTTGATTCTACCATTTTTCGGCCCTCGTTCGAACAGTTTTTCGGTGCTCGCACGGATTCTACCTTTTCCCGGTACTCGCCCGGATTCTATCATTTTTCGGTACTGACCCTGATTCTACCATTTTTCGGTACTCGTTCGGACAGTTTTTCGATACTCGCACGGATTCTACCTTTTCCCGGTACTCGTCCGGATTATATCATTTTCCGGAACTGAACTTGATTCTACCATTTTTCGGCACTCGTTCGAACAGTTTTTCTATACTCGCACGGATTCTACCTTTTCCCGGTACTCGCCCGGATTCTATCATTTTCCGGAACTGACCTTGATTCTACCATTTTTCGGCCCTCGTTCGAACAGTTTTTCGGTGCTCGCACGGATTCTACCTTTTCCCGGTACTCGCCCGGATTCTATCATTTTTCGGTACTGACTCTGATTCTACCATTTTTCGGTACTCGTTCGGACAGTTTTTCGATACTCGCACGGATTCTACCTTTTCCCGGTACTCGTCCGGATTATATCATTTTCCGGAACTGAACTTGATTCTACCATTTTTCGGCACTCGTTCGAACAGTTTTTCTATACTCGCACGGATTCTACCTTTTCCCGGTACTCGCCCGGATTATATCATTTTCTGGTGCTGACCTTGATTCTACCATTTTTCGGCACTCGTTCGAACAGTTTTTCGGTCCTCGCACGGATTCTACCTTTTCCCGGTACTCGCCCGGATTCTATCATTTTTCGGTACTGACCCTGATTCTACCATTTTTCGGTACTCGTTCGGACAGTTTTTCGATACTCGCACGGATTCTACCTTTTCCCGGTACTCGTCCGGATTATATCATTTTCCGGAACTGAACTTGATTCTACCATTTTTCGGCACTCGTTCGAACAGTTTTTCTATACTCGCACGGATTCTACCTTTTCCCGGTACTCGCCCGGATTCTATCATTTTCCGGAACTGACCTTGATTCTACCATTTTTCGGCCCTCGTTCGAACAGTTTTTCGGTGCTCGCACGGATTCTACCTTTTCCCGGTACTCGCCCGGATTCTATCATTTTTCGGTACTGACTCTGATTCTACCATTTTTCGGTACTCGTTCGGACAGTTTTTCGATACTCGCACGGATTCTACCTTTTCCCGGTACTCGTCCGGATTATATCATTTTCCGGAACTGAACTTGATTCTACCATTTTTCGGCACTCGTTCGAACAGTTTTTCTATACTCGCACGGATTCTACCTTTTCCCGGTACTCGCCCGGATTATATCATTTTCTGGTGCTGACCTTGATTCTACCATTTTTCGGCACTCGTTCGAACAGTTTTTCGGTCCTCGCACGGATTCTACCTTTTCCCGGTACTCGCCCGGATTCTATCATTTTTCGGTACTGACCCTGATTCTACCATTTTTCGGTACTCGTTCGGACAGTTTTTCGATACTCGCACGGATTCTACCTTTTCCCGGTACTCGTCCGGATTATATCATTTTCCGGAACTGAACTTGATTCTACCATTTTTCGGCACTCGTTCGAACAGTTTTTCTATACTCGCACGGATTCTACCTTTTCCCGGTACTCGCCCGGATTATATCATTTTCTGGTGCTGACCTTGATTCTACCATTTTTCGGCCCTCGTTCGAACAGTTTTTCGGTGCTCGCACGGATTCTACCTTTTCCCGGTACTCGCCCGGATTCTATCATTTTCCGGAACTGACCTTGATTCTACCATTTTTCGGCCCTCGTTCGAACAGTTTTTCGGTGCTCGCACGGATTCTACCTTTTCCCGGTACTCGCCCGGATTCTATCATTTTTCGGTACTGACCCTGATTCTACCATTTTTCGGTACTCGTTCGGACAGTTTTTCGATACTCGCACGGATTCTACCTTTTCCCGGTACTCGTCCGGATTATATCATTTTCCGGAACTGAACTTGATTCTACCATTTTTCGGCACTCGTTCGAACAGTTTTTCTATACTCGCACGGATTCTACCTTTTCCCGGTACTCGCCCGGATTATATCATTTTCTGGTGCTGACCTTGATTCTACCATTTTTCGGCACTCGTTCGAACAGTTTTTCGGTCCTCGCACGGATTCTACCTTTTCCCGGTACTCGCCCGGATTCTATCATTTTCCGGTACTGACCCTGATTCTACCATTTTTCGGCCCTCGTTCGAACAGTTTTTCGGTGCTCGCACGGATTCTACCTTTTCCCGGTACTCGCCCGGATTCTATCATTTTTCGGTACTGACCCTGATTCTACCATTTTTCGGTACTCGTTCGGACAGTTTTTCGATACTCGCACGGATTCTACCTTTTCCCGGTACTCGTCCGGATTATATCATTTTCCGGAACTGAACTTGATTCTACCATTTTTCGGCACTCGTTCGAACAGTTTTTCTATACTCGCACGGATTCTACCTTTTCCCGGTACTCGCCCGGATTATATCATTTTCTGGTGCTGACCTTGATTCTACCATTTTTCGGCACTCGTTCGAACAGTTTTTCGGTCCTCGCACGGATTCTACCTTTTCCCGGTACTCGCCCGGATTCTATCATTTTTCGGTACTAACCCTGATTCTACCATTTTTCGGTACTCGTTCGGACAGTTTTTCGATACTCGCACGGATTCTACCTTTTCCCGGTACTCGTCCGGATTATATCATTTTCCGGAACTGAACTTGATTCTACCATTTTTCGGCACTCGTTCGAACAGTTTTTCTATACTCGCACGGATTCTACCTTTTCCCGGTACTCGCCCGGATTATATCATTTTCTGGTGCTGACCTTGATTCTACCATTTTTCGGCACTCGTTCGAACAGTTTTTCGGTCCTCGCACGGATTCTACCTTTTCCCGGTACTCGCCCGGATTCTATCATTTTCCGGTACTGACCCTGATTCTACCATTTTTCGATACTCGTTCGGACAGTTTTTCGGTACTCGCACGGATTCTACCTTTTCCCGGTACTCGCCCGGATTCTATCATTTTCCGGAACTGACCTTGATTCTACCATTTTTCGGCCCTCGTTCGAACAGTTTTTCGGTGCTCGCACGGATTCTACCTTTTCCCGGTACTCGCCCGGATTCTATCATTTTCCGGTACTGACCCTGATTCTACCATTTTTCGGTACTCGTTCGGACAGTTTTTCGATACTCGCACGGATTCTACCTTTTCCCGGTACTCGTCCGGATTATATCATTTTCCGGAACTGACCTTGATTCTACCATTTTTCGGCACTCGTTCAAACAGTTTTTCGATACTCGCACGGATTCTACCTTTTCCCGGTACTTGCCGGGATTGTATCATTTTCTGGTGCTGACCTTGATTCTACCATTTTTCGGCACTCGTTCGAACAGTTTTTCGGTACTCGCACGGATTCTACCTTTTCCCGGTACTCGCCCGGATTATATCATTTTCTGGTGCTGACCTTGATTCTACCAATTTTCGGCACTCGTTCGAACAGTTTTTCGGTACTCGCACGGATTCTACCTTTTCCCGGTACTCGCCCGGATTCTATCATTTTCCGGAACTGACCTTGATTCTACCATTTTTCGGCCCTCGTTCGAACAGTTTTTCGGTGCTCGCACGGATTCTACCTTTTCCCGGTACTCGCCCGGATTCTATCATTTTCCGGTACTGCCCCTTATACTACCATTTTTCGGTACTCGTTCGGACAGTTTTTCGGTGCTCGCACGGATTCTACCTTTTCCCGGTACTCGCCCGGATTCTATCATTTTCTGGTGCTGACCTTGATTCTACCAATTTTCGGCACTCGTTCGAACAGTTTTTCGGTACTCGCACGGATTCTACCTTTTCCCGGTACTCGCCCGGATTATATCATTTTCTGGTGCTGACCTTGATTCTACCATTTTTCGGCACTCGTTCGAAGAGTTTTTCGGTGCTCGCACGGATTCTACCTTTTCCCGGTACTCGCCCGGATTCTATCATTTTCCGGAACTGACCTTGATTCTACCATTTTTCGGTCCTCGTTCGAACAGTTTTTCGGCGCTCGCACGGATTCTACCTTTTCCCGGTACTCGCCCGGATTATATCATTTTCTGGTGCTGACCTTGATTCTACCATTTTTCGGCACTCGTTCAAACAGTTTTTCGGTACTCGTACGGATTCTACCTTTTCCCGGTACTCGCCCGGATTCTGTCATTTTCCGGAACTGACCTTGATTCTACCATTTTTCGGCCCTCGTTCGAACAGTTTTTCGGTGCTCGCACGGATTCTACATTTTCCCGGTACTCGCCCGGATTCTATCATTTTCCGGAACTGACCTTGATTCTACCATTTTTCGACCCTCGTTCGAACAGTTTTTCGGTCCTCGCACGGATTCTACCTTTTCCCGGTACTCGCCCAGATTCTGTCATTTTCCGGAACTGACCTTGATTCTACCATTTTTCGGCCCTCGTTCGAACAGTTTTTCGGTGCTCGCACGGATTCTACCTTTTCCCGGTACTCGCCCGGATTCTATCATTTTCCGGAACTGACCTTGATTCTACCATTTTTCGGCCCTCGTTCGAACAGTTTTTCGGCGCTCGCACGGATTCTACCTTTTCCCGGTACTCGCCCGGATTATATCATTTTCTGGTGCTGACCTTGATTCTACCATTTTTCGGCACTCGTTCAAACAGTTTTTCGGTACTCGTACGGATTCTACCTTTTCCCGGTACTCGCCCGGATTCTGTCATTTTCCGGAACTGACCTTGATTCTACCATTTTTCGGCCCTCGTTCGAACAGTTTTTCGGTGCTCGCACGGATTCTACATTTTCCCGGTACTCGCCCGGATTCTATCATTTTCCGGAACTGACCTTGATTCTACCATTTTTCGACCCTCGTTCGAACAGTTTTTCGGTCCTCGTACGGATTCTACCTTTTCCCGGTACTCGCCCGGATTATATCATTTTCTGGTGCTGACCTTGATTCTACCAATTTTCGGCACTCGTTCGCACAGTTTTTCGGTACTCGCACGGATTCTACCTTTTCCCGGTACTCGCCCGGATTATATGATTTTCTGGTGCTGACCTTGATTCTACCATTTTTCGGCACTCGTTCGAACAGTTTTTCGGTACTCGCACGGATTCTACCTTTTCCCGGTACTCGCCCGGATTCTATCATTTTCCGAAACTGACCTTGATTCTACCATTTTTCGGCCCTCGTTCGAACAGTTTTTCGGTGCTCGCACGGATTCTACCTTTTCCCGGTACTCGCCCGGATTATATCATTTTCTGGTGCTGACCTTGATTCTACCTTTTTTCGGCACTCGTTGGAACAGTTTTTCGGTACTCGCACGGATTCTACCTTTTCCCGGTACTCGCCCGGACTCTATCATTTTCCGGTACTGCCCCTTATACTACCATTTTTCGGTACTCGTTCGGACAGTTTTTCGGTGCTCGCACGGATTCTACCTTTTCCCGGTACTCGCCCGGATTCTATCATTTTCCGGTACTGCCCCTTATACTACCATTTTTCGGTACTCGCACGGATTCTACCTTTTCCCGGTACTCGCCCGGATTATATCATTTTCTGGTGCTGACCTTGATTCTACCAATTTTCGGCACTCGTTCGAACAGTTTTTCGGTACTCGCACGGATTCTACCTTTTCCCGGTACTCGCCCGGATTATATCATTTTCTGGTGCTGACCTTGATTCTACCATTTTTCGGCACTCGTTCGGACAGTTTTTCGGTACTCGCACGGATTCTACATTTTCCCGGTACTCGCCCGGATTCTATCATTTTCCGGAACTGACCTTGATTCTACCATTTTTCGGCCCTCGTTCGAACAGTTTTTCGGCGCTCGCACGGATTCTACCTTTTCCCGGTACTCGCCCGGATTATATCATTTTCTGGTGCTGACCTTGATTCTACCTTTTTTCGGCACTCGTTCGAACAGTTTTTCGGTACTTGCACGGATTCTACCTTTTCCTGGTACTCGCCCGGATTCTATCATTTTTCGGTACTGCCCCTTATACTACCATTTTTCGGTACTCGTTCGGACAGTTTTTCGGTGCTCGCACGGATTCTACCTTTTCCCGGTACTCGCCCGGATTCTATCATTTTCCGGAACTGACCTTGATTCTACCATTTTTCGGCCCTCGTTCGAACAGTTTTTCGGCGCTCGCACGGATTCTACCTTTTCCCGGTACTCGCCCGGATTATATCATTTTCTGGTGCTGACCTTGATTCTACCTTTTTTCGGCACTCGTTCGAACAGTTTTTCGGTACTTGCACGGATTCTACCTTTTCCTGGTACTCGCCCGGATTCTATCATTTTCCGGAACTGACCTTGATTCTACCATTTTTCGACCCTCGTTCGAACAGTTTTTCGGTCCTCGTACGGATTCTACCTTTTCCCGGTACTCGCCCGGATTATATCATTTTCTGGTGCTGACCTTGATTCTACCAATTTTCGGCACTCGTTCGCACAGTTTTTCGGTACTCGCACGGATTCTACCTTTTCCCGGTACTCGCCCGGATTATATGATTTTCTGGTGCTGACCTTGATTCTACCATTTTTCGGCACTCGTTCGAACAGTTTTTCGGTACTCGCACGGATTCTACCTTTTCCCGGTACTCGCCCGGATTCTATCATTTTCCGGAACTGACCTTGATTCTACCATTTTTCGGCCCTCGTTCGAACAGTTTTTCGGTGCTCGCACGGATTCTACCTTTTCCCGGTACTCGCCCGGATTCTATCATTTTTCGGTACTGCCCCTTATACTACCATTTTTCGGTACTCGTTCGGACAGTTTTTCGGTACTCGCACGGATTCTACCTTTTCCCGGTACTCGCCCGGATTATATCATTTTCTGGTGCTGACCTTGATTCTACCATTTTTCGGCACTCGTTCGGACAGTTTTTCGGTACTCGCACGGATTCTACCTTTTCCCGGTACTCGCCCGGATTATATCATTTTCTGGTGCTGACCTTGATTCTACCATTTTTCGGCACTCGTTCGGACAGTTTTTCGGTACTCGCACGGATTCTACCTTTTCCCGGTACTCGCCCGGATTATATCATTTTCTGGTGCTGACCTTGATTCTACCATTTTTCGGCACTCGTTCGGACAGTTTTTCGGTACTCGCACGGATTCTACATTTTCCCGGTACTCGCCCGGATTCTATCATTTTCCGGAACTGACCTTGATTCTACCATTTTTCGGCCCTCGTTCGAACAGTTTTTCGGTGCTCGCACGGATTCTACCTTTTCCCGGTACTCGCCCGGATTCTATAATTTTCCGGAACTGACCTTGATTCTACCATTTTTCGGCCCTCGTTCGAACAGTTTTTCGGTACTCGCACGGATTCTACCTTTTCCCGGTACTCGTCCGGATTATATCATTTTCTGGAACTGACCTTGATTCTACCATTTTTCGGCACTCGTTCGGACAGTTTTTCGGTACTCGCACGGATTCTACATTTTCCCGGTACTCGCCCGGATTCTATCATTTTCCGGAACTGACCTTGATTCTACCATTTTTCGGCCCTCGTTCGAACAGTTTTTCGGTGCTCGCACGGATTCTACCTTTTCCCGGTACTCGCCCGGATTCTATCATTTTCCGGTACTGCCCCTTATACTACCATTTTTCGGTACTCGTTCGGACAGTTTTTCGGTGCTCGCACGGATTCTACCTTTTCCCGGTACTCGCCCGGATTCTATCATTTTTCGGTACTGCCCCTTATACTACCATTTTTCGGTACTCGTTCGGACAGTTTTTCGGTGCTCGCACGGATTCTACCTTTTCCCGGTACTCGCCCGGATTCTATCATTTTCCAGTACTGCCCCTTATACTACCATTTTTTGGTACTCGTTCGGACAGTTTTTCGGTGCTCGCACGGATTCTACCTTTTCCCGGTACTCGCCCGGATTCTATCATTTTCCGGTACTGCCCCTTATACTACCATTTTTCGGTACTCGTTCGGACAGTTTTTCGGTACTCGCACGGATTCTACCTTTTCCCGGTACTCGCCCGGATTATATCATTTTCTGGTGCTGACCTTGATTCTACCAATTTTCGGCACTCGTTCGAACAGTTTTTCGGTACTCGCACGGATTCTACCTTTTCCCGGTACTCGCCCGGATTATATCATTTTCTGGTGCTGACCTTGATTCTACCATTTTTCGGCACTCGTTCGGACAGTTTTTCGGTACTCGCACGGATTCTACCTTTTCCCGGTACTCGCCCGGATTATATCATTTTCTGGTGCTGACCTTGATTCTACCATTTTTCGGCACTCGTTCGAACAGTTTTTCGGTACTCGCACGGATTCTACCTTTTCCCGGTACTCGCCCGGATTCTATCATTTTCCGGAACTGACCTTGATTCTACCATTTTTCGGCCCTCGTTCGAACAGTTTTTCGGTGCTCGCACGGATTCTACCTTTTCCCGGTAGTCGCCCGGATTCTATCATTTTTCGGTACTGCCCCTTATACTACCATTTTTTCGGTACTCGTTCGGACAGTTTTTCGGTACTCGCACGGATTCTACCTTTTCCCGGTACTCGCCCGGATTATATCATTTTCTGGTGCTGACCTTGATTCTACCATTTTTCGGCACTCGTTCGGACAGTTTTTCGGTACTCGCACGGATTCTACCTTTTCCCGGTACTCGCCCGGATTATATCATTTTCTGGTGCTGACCTTGATTCTACCATTTTTCGGCACTCGTTCGGACAGTTTTTCGGTACTCGCACGGATTCTACATTTTCCCGGTACTCGCCCGGATTCTATCATTTTCCGGAACTGACCTTGATTCTACCATTTTTCGGCCCTCGTTCGAACAGTTTTTCGGTGCTCGCACGGATTCTACCTTTTCCCGGTACTCGCCCGGATTCTATCATTTTCCGGTACTGCCCCTTATACTACCATTTTTCGGTACTCGTTCGGACAGTTTTTCGGTGCTCGCACGGATTCTACCTTTTCCCGGTACTCGCCCGGATTCTATCATTTTCCGGTACTGCCCCTTATACTACCATTTTTCGGTACTCGTTCGGACAGTTTTTCGGTACTCGCCCGGATTCTATCATTTTCCGAAACTGACCTTGATTCTACCATTTTTCGGCCCTCGTTCGAACAGTTTTTCGGTGCTCGCACGGATTCTACCTTTTCCCGGTACTCGCCCGGATTATATCATTTTCTGGTGCTGACCTTGATTCTACCTTTTTTCGGCACTCGTTCGGACAGTTTTTCGGTACTCGCACGGATTCTACCTTTTCCCGGTACTCGCCCGGATTATATCATTTTCCGGTACTGCCCCTTATACTACCATTTTTCGGTACTCGTTCGGACAGTTTTTCGGTGCTCGCACGGATTCTACCTTTTCCCGGTACTCGCCCGGATTCTATCATTTTCCGGTACTGCCCCTTATACTACCATTTTTCGGTACTCTTTCGGACAGTTTTTCGGTGCTCGCACGGATTCTACCTTTTCCCGGTACTCGCCCGGATTATATCATTTTCCGGTACTGCCCCTTATACTACCATTTTTCGGTACTCGTTCGGACAGTTTTTCGGTGCTCGCACGGATTCTACCTTTTCCCGGTACTCGCCCGGATTCTATCATTTTCCGGTACTGCCCCTTATACTACCATTTTTCGGTACTCGTTCGGACAGTTTTTCGGTGCTCGCACGGATTCTACCTTTTCCCGGTACTCGCCCGGATTCTATCATTTTCCGGTACTGCCCCTTATACTACCATTTTTCGGTACTCGTTCGGACAGTTTTTCGGTGCTCGCACGGATTCTACCTTTTCCCGGTACTCGCCCGGATTCTATCATTTTCCGGTACTGCCCCTTATACTACCATTTTTTGGTACTCGTTCGGACAGTTTTTCGGTGCTCGCACGGATTCTACCTTTTCCCGGTACTCGCCCGGATTCTATCATTTTCCGGTACTGCCCCTTATACTACCATTTTTCGGTACTCGTTCGGACAGTTTTTCGGTACTCGCACGGATTCTACCTTTTCCCGGTACTCGCCCGGATTATATCATTTTCTGGTGCTGACCTTGATTCTACCAATTTTCGGCACTCGTTCGAACAGTTTTTCGGTACTCGCACGGATTCTACCTTTTCCCGGTACTCGCCCGGATTATATCATTTTCTGGTGCTGACCTTGATTCTACCATTTTTCGGCACTCGTTCGGACAGTTTTTCGGTACTCGCACGGATTCTACCTTTTCCCGGTACTCGCCCGGATTATATCATTTTCTGGTGCTGACCTTGATTCTACCATTTTTCGGCACTCGTTCGAACAGTTTTTCGGTACTCCGCACGGATTCTACCTTTTCCCGGTACTCGCCCGGATTCTATCATTTTCCGGAACTGACCTTGATTCTACCATTTTTCGGCCCTCGTTCGAACAGTTTTTCGGTGCTCGCACGGATTCTACCTTTTCCCGGTAGTCGCCCGGATTCTATCATTTTTCGGTACTGCCCCTTATACTACCATTTTTCGGTACTCGTTCGGACAGTTTTTCGGTACTCGCACGGATTCTACCTTTTCCCGGTACTCGCCCGGATTATATCATTTTCTGGTGCTGACCTTGATTCTACCATTTTTCGGCACTCGTTCGGACAGTTTTTCGGTACTCGCACGGATTCTACCTTTTCCCGGTACTCGCCCGGATTATATCATTTTCTGGTGCTGACCTTGATTCTACCATTTTTCGGCACTCGTTCGGACAGTTTTTCGGTACTCGCACGGATTCTACCTTTTCCCGGTACTCGCCCGGATTATATCATTTTCTGGTGCTGACCTTGATTCTACCATTTTTCGGCACTCGTTCGGACAGTTTTTCGGTACTCGCACGGATTCTACATTTTCCCGGTACTCGCCCGGATTCTATCATTTTCCGGAACTGACCTTGATTCTACCATTTTTCGGCCCTCGTTCGAACAGTTTTTCGGTGCTCGCACGGATTCTACCTTTTCCCGGTACTCGCCCGGATTCTATCATTTTCCGGTACTGCCCCTTATACTACCATTTTTCGGTACTCGTTCGGACAGTTTTTCGGTGCTCGCACGGATTCTACCTTTTCCCGGTACTCGCCCGGATTCTATCATTTTCCGGTACTGCCCCTTATACTACCATTTTTCGGTACTCGCACGGATTCTACCTTTTCCCGGTACTCGCCCGGATTATATCATTTTCTGGTGCTGACCTTGATTCTACCATTTTTCGGCACTCGTTCGGACAGTTTTTCGGTACTCGCACGGATTCTACATTTTCCCGGTACTCGCCCGGATTCTATCATTTTCCGGAGCTGACCTTGATTCTACCATTTTTCGGCCCTCGTTCGAACAGTTTTTCGGCGCTCGCACGGATTCTACCTTTTCCCGGTACTCGCCCGGATTATATCATTTTCTGGTGCTGACCTTGATTCTACCTTTTTTCGGCACTCGTTCGAACAGTTTTTCGGTACTCGCACGGATTCTACCTTTCCCTGGTACTCGCCCGGATTCTATCATTTTCCGGAACTGACCTTGATTCTACCATTTTTCGGCCCTCGTTCGAACAGTTTTTCGGTGCTCGCACGGATTCTACCTTTTCCCGGTACTCGCCCGGATTCTATCATTTTTCGGTACTGCCCCTTATACTACCATTTTTCGGTACTCGTTCGGACAGTTTTTCGGTGCTCGCACGGATTCTACCTTTTCCCGGTACTCGCCCGGATTCTATCATTTTCCGGTACCTGCCCCTTATACTACCATTTTTCGGTACTCGTTCGGACAGTTTTTCGGTGCTCGCACGGATTTTACCTTTTCCCGGTACTCGCCCGGATTCTATCATTTTCCGGTACTGCCCCTTATACTACCATTTTTCGGTACTCGTTCGGACAGTTTTTCGGTACTCGCACGGATTCTACCTTTTCCCGGTACTCGCCCGGATTATATCATTTTCTGGTGCTGACCTTGATTCTACCGATTTTCGGCACTCGTTCGAACAGTTTTTCGGTACTCGCACGGATTCTACCTTTTCCCGGTACTCGCCCGGATTATATCATTTTCTGGTGCTGACCTTGATTCTACCATTTTTCGGCACTCGTTCGAAGAGTTTTTCGGTGCTCGCACGAATTCTACCTTTTCCCGGTACTCGCCCGGATTCTATCATTTTCCGAAACTGACCTTGATTCTACCATTTTTCGGCCCTCGTTCGAACAGTTTTTCGGTGCTCGCACGGTTTCTACCTTTTCCCGGTACTCGCCCGGATTATATCATTTTCTGGTGCTGACCTTGATTCTACCTTTTTTCGGCACTCGTTCGAACAGTTTTTCGGTACTCGCACGGATTCTACCTTTTCCCGGTACTCGCCCGGATTCTATCATTTTTCGGTACTGCCCCTTATACTACCATTTTTCGGTACTCCTTCGGACAGTTTTTCAGTGCTCGCACGGATTCTACCTTTTCCCGGTACTCGCCCGGATTCTATCATTTTCCGGTACTGCCCCTTATACTACCATTTTTCGGTACTCGTTCGAACAGTTTTTCGGTACTCGCACGGATTCTACCTTTTCCCGGTACTCGCCCGGATTATATGATTTTCTGGTGCTGACCTTGATTCTACCATTCTTCGGCACTCGTTCGAACAGTTTTTCGGTACTCGCACGGATTCTACCTTTTCCCGGTACTCGCCCGGATTCTATCATTTTCCGAAACTGACCTTGATTCTACCATTTTTCGGCCCTCGTTCGAACAGTTTTTCGGTGCTCGCACGGATTCTACCTTTTCCCGGTACTCGCCCGGATTATATCATTTTCTGGTGCTGACCTTGATTCTACCTTTTTTCGGCACTCGTTCGAACAGTTTTTCGGTACTCGCACGGATTCTACCTTTTCCCGGTACTCGCCCGGATTCTATCATTTTTCGGTACTGCCCCTTATACTACCATTTTTCGGTACTCGTTCGGACAGTTTTTCGGTGCTCGCACGGATTCTACCTTTTCCCGGTACTCGCCCGGATTCTATCATTTTCCGGTACTGCCCCTTATACTACCATTTTTCGGTACTCGTTCGGACAGTTTTTCGGTACTCGCCCGGATTCTATCATTTTCCGAAACTGACCTTGATTCTACCATTTTTCGGCCCTCGTTCGAACAGTTTTTCGGTGCTCGCACGGATTCTACCTTTTCCCGGTACTCGCCCGGATTATATCATTTTCTGGTGCTGACCTTGATTCTACCTTTTTTCGGCACTCGTTCGAACAGTTTTTCGGTACTCGCACGGATTCTACCTTTTCCCGGTACTCGCCCGGATTCTATCATTTTCCGGTACTGCCCCTTATACTACCATTTTTCGGTACTCGTTCGGACAGTTTTTCGGTGCTCGCACGGATTCTACCTTTTCCCGGTACTCGCCCGGATTCTATCATTTTCTGGTGCTGACCTTGATTCTACCAATTTTCGGCACTCGTCCGAACAGTTTTTCGGTACTCGCACGGATTCTACCTTTTCCCGGTACTCGCCCGGATTATATGATTTTCTGGTGCTGACCTTGATTCTACCATTTTTCGGCACTCGTTCGAACAGTTTTTCGGTACTCGCACGGATTCTACCTTTTCCCGGTACTCGCCCGGATTCTATCATTTTCCGAAACTGACCTTGATTCTACCATTTTTCGGCCCTCGTTCGAACAGTTTTTCGGTGCTCGCACGGATTCTACCTTTTCCCGGTACTCGCCCGGATTATATCATTTTCTGGTGCTGACCTTGATTCTACATTTTTTTCGGCACTCGTTCGAACAGTTTTTCGGTACTCGCACGGATTCTACCTTTTCCCGGTACTCGCCCAGATTCTATCATTTTCCGGTACTGCCCCTTATACTACCATTTTTCGGTACTCGTTCGGACAGTTTTTCGGTGCTCGCACGGATTCTACCTTTTCCCGGTACTCGCCCGGATTCTATCATTTTCCGGTACTGCCCCTTATACTACCATTTTTCGGTACTCGTTCGGACAGTTTTTCGGTACTCGCACGGATTCTACCTTTTCCCGGTACTCGCCCGGATTCTATCATTTTCTGGTGCTGACCTTGATTCTACCAATTTTCGGCACTCGTTCGAACAGTTTTTCGGTACTCGCACGGATTCTACCTTTTCCCGGTACTCCGCCCGGATTATATCATTTTCTGGTGCTGACCTTGATTCTACCATTTTTCGGCACCTCCGTTCGAAGAGTTTTTTCGGTGCTCGCACGGATTCTACCTTTTCCCGGTACTCGCCCGGATTCTATCATTTTCCGGAACTGACCTTGATTCTACCATTTTCGGCCCTCGTTCGAACAGTTTTTCGGCGCTCGCACGGATTCTACCTTTTCCCGGTACTCGCCCGGATTATATCATTTTCTGGTGCTGACCTTGATTCTACCATTTTTCGGCACTCGTTCAAACAGTTTTTCGGTACTCGTACGGATTTCTACCTTTTCCGGCTACTCGCCCGGATTCTGTCATTTTCCGGAACTGACCTTGATTCTACCATTTTTTCGGCCCTCGTTCGAACAGTTTTTCGGTGCTCGCACGGATTCTACATTTTCCCGGTACTCGCCCGGATTCTATCATTTTCCGGAACTGACCTTGATTCTACCATTTTTCGACCCTCGTTCGAACAGTTTTTCGGTCCTCGCACGGATTCTACCTTTTCCCGGTACTCGCCCAGATTCTGTCATTTTCCGGAACTGACCTTGATTCTACCATTTTCGGCCCTCGTTCGAACAGTTTTTCGGTGCTCGCACGGATTCTACCTTTTCCCGGTACTCGCCCGGATTCTATCATTTTCCGGAACTGACCTTGATTCTACCATTTTTCGGCCCTCGTTCGAACAGTTTTTCGGTACTACCTTCCGCACGGATTCTACCTTTTCCCGGTACTCGCCCGGATTATATCATTTTTCTGGTGCTGACCTTGATTCTACCATTTTTCGGCACTCGTTCGGACAGTTTTTCGGTACTCGCACGGATTCTACATTTTCCCGGTACTCGCCCGGATTCTATCATTTTCCGGAGCTGACCTTGATTCTACCATTTTTCGGCCCTCGTTTCGAACAGTTTTTCGGCGCTCGCACGGATTCTACCTTTTCCCGGTACTCGCCCGGATTATATCATTTTCTGGTGCTGACCTTGATTCTACCTTTTTTCGGCACTCGTTCGAACAGTTTTTCGGTACTCGCACGGATTCTACCTTTCCCCTGGTACTCGCCCGGATTCTATCATTTTCCGGAACTGACCTTGATTCTACCATTTTTCGGCCCTCGTTCGAACAGTTTTTCGGTGCTCGCACGGATTCTACCTTTTCCCGGTACTCGCCCGGATTCTATCATTTTTCGGTACTCGCCCCCTTATACTACCATTTTTCGGTACTCGTTCGGACAGTTTTTCGGTACTCGCACGGATTCTACCTTTTCCCCGGTACTCGCCCGGATTATATCATTTTCTGGTGCTGACCTTGATTCTACCATTTTTCGGCACTCGTTCGGCACAGTTTTTCGGTACTCGCACGGATTCTACCTTTTCCCGGTACTCGCCCGGATTATATCATTTTCTGGTGCTGACCTTGATTCTACCATTTTTCGGCACTCGTTCGGACAGTTTTTCGGTACTCGCACGGATTCTACATTTTCCCGGTACTTCGCCCGGATTCTATCATTTTCCGGAACTGACCTTGATTCTACCATTTTTCGGCCCTCGTTCGAAACAGTTTTTCGGTGCTCGCACGGATTCTACCTTTTCCCGGTACTCGCCCGGATTCTAAATTTTTCCGGAACTGACCTTGATTCTACCATTTTTCGGCCCTCGTTCGAACAGTTTTTCGGTACTCGCACGGATTCTACCTTTTCCCGGTACTCGTCCGGATTATATCATTTTCTGGAACTGACCTTGATTCTACCATTTTTCGGCACTCGTTCGGACAGTTTTTCGGTACTCGCACGGATTCTACATTTTCCCGGTACTCGCCCCGGATTCTATCATTTTCCGGAACTGACCTTGATTCTACCATTTTTCGGCCCTCGTTCGAACAGTTTTTCGGTGCTCGCACGGATTCTACCTTTTCCCCGGTACTCGCCCGGATTCTATCATTTTCCGGTACTGCCCCTTATACTACCATTTTTCGGTACTCGTTCGGACAGTTTTTCGGTGCTCGCACGGATTCTACCTTTTCCCGGTACTCGCCGGATTCTATCATTTTCCGGTACTGCCCCTTATACTACCATTTTTCGGTACTCGTTCGGACAGTTTTTCGGTGCTCGCACGGATTCTACCTTTTCCCCGGTACTCGCCCGGATTCTATCATTTTCCGGTACTGCCCCTTATACTACCATTTTTCGGTACTCGTTCGGACAGTTTTTCGGTGCTCGCACGGATTCTACCTTTTCCCGGTACTCGCCCGGATTCTATCATTTTCCGAAACTGACCTTGATTCTACCATTTTTCGGCCCTCGTTCGAACAGTTTTTCGGTGCTCGCACGGATTCTACCTTTTCCCGGTACTCGCCCGGATTATATCATTTTCTGGTGCTGACCTTGATTCTACCTTTTTTCGGCACTCGTTGGAACAGTTTTTCGGTACTCGCACGGATTCTACCTTTTCCCGGTACTCGCCCGGACTCTATCATTTTCCGGTACTGCCCCCTTATACTACCATTTTTCGGTACTCGTTCGGACAGTTTTTCGGTGCTCGCACGGATTCTACCTTTTCCCGGTACTCGCCCCGGATTCTATCATTTTCCGGTACTGCCCCTTATACTACCATTTTTCGGTACTCGCACGGATTCTACCTTTTCCCGGTACTCGCCCGGATTATATCATTTTCTGGTGCTGACCTTGATTCTACCAATTTTCGGCACTCGTTCGAACAGTTTTTCGGTACTCGCACGGATTCTACCTTTTCCCGGTACTCGCCCGGATTATATCATTTTCTGGTGCTGACCTTGATTCTACCATTTTTCGGCACTCGTCTCGGACAGTTTTTCGGTACTCGCACGGATTCTACATTTTCCCGGTACTCGCCCGGATTCTATCATTTTCCGGAGCTGACCTTGATTCTACCATTTTTCGGCCCTCGTTCGAACAGTTTTTCGGCGCTCGCACGGATTCTACCTTTTCCCGGTACTCGCCCGGATTATATCATTTTCTGGTGCTGACCTTGATTCTACCTTTTTTCGGCACTCGTTCGAACAGTTTTTCGGTACTCGCACGGATTCTACCTTTCCCTGGTACTCGCCCGGATTCTATCATTTTCCGGAACTGACCTTGATTCTACCATTTTTCGGCCCTCGTTCAAACAGTTTTTCGGTGCTCGCACGGATTCTACCTTTTCCCGGTACTCGCCCGGATTCTATCATTTTTCGGTACTGCCCCTTATACTACCATTTTTCGGTACTCGTTCGGACAGTTTTTCGGTACTCGCACGGATTCTACCTTTTCCCGGTACTCGCCCGGATTATATCATTTTCTGGTGCTGACCTTGATTCTACCATTTTTCGGCACTCGTTCGGACAGTTTTTCGGTACTCGCACGGATTCTACCTTTTCCCGGTACTCGCCCGGATTATATCATTTTCTGGTGCTGACCTTGATTCTACCATTTTTCGGCACTCGTTCGGACAGTTTTTCGGTACTCGCACGGATTCTACATTTTCCCGGTACTCGCCCGGATTCTATCATTTTCCGGAACTGACCTTGATTCTACCATTTTTCGGCCCTCGTTCGAACAGTTTTTCGGTGCTCGCACGGATTCTACCTTTTCCCGGTACTCGCCCGGATTCTATAATTTTCCGGAACTGACCTTGATTCTACCATTTTTCGGCCCTCGTTCGAACAGTTTTTCGGTACTCGCACGGATTCTACCTTTTCCCGGTACTCGTCCGGATTATATCATTTTCTGGAACTGACCTTGATTCTACCATTTTTCGGCACTCGTTCGGACAGTTTTTCGGTACTCGCACGGATTCTACATTTTCCCGGTACTCGCCCGGATTCTATCATTTTCCGGAACTGACCTTGATTCTACCATTTTTCGGCCCTCGTTCGAACAGTTTTTCGGTGCTCGCACGGATTCTACCTTTTCCCGGTACTCGCCCGGATTCTATCATTTTCCGGTACTGCCCCTTATACTACCATTTTTCGGTACTCGTTCGGACAGTTTTTCGGTGCTCGCACGGATTCTACCTTTTCCCGGTACTCGCCCGGATTCTATCATTTTCCGGTACTGCCCCTTATACTACCATTTTTCGGTACTCGTTCGGACAGTTTTTTCGGTGCTCGCACGGATTCTACCTTTTCCCGGTACTCGCCCGGATTCTATCATTTTCCGGTACTGCCCCTTATACTACCATTTTTCGGTACTCGCACGGATTCTACCTTTTCCCGGTACTCGCCCGGATTATATCATTTTCTGGTGCTGACCTTGATTCTACCATTTTTCGGCACTCGTTCGGACAGTTTTTCGGTACTCGCACGGATTCTACCTTTTCCCGGTACTCGCCCGGATTATATCATTTTCTGGTGCTGACCTTGATTCTACCATTTTTCGGCACTCGTTCGGACAGTTTTTCGGTACTCGCACGGATTCTACCTTTTCCCGGTACTCGCCCGGATTCTATCATTTTCCGGAACTGACCTTGATTCTACCATTTTTCGGCCCTCGTTCGAACAGTTTTTCGGTGCTCGCACGGATTCTACCTTTTCCTGGTAGTCGCCCGGATTCTATCATTTTTCGGTACTGCCCCTTATACTACCATTTTTCGGTACTCGTTCGGACAGTTTTTCGGTACTCGCACGGATTCTACCTTTTCCCGGTACTCGCCCGGATTATATCATTTTCTGGTGCTGACCTTGATTCTACCATTTTTCGGCACTCGTTCGGACAGTTTTTCGGTACTCGCACGGATTCTACCTTTTCCCGGTACTCGCCCGGATTATATCATTTTCTGGTGCTGACCTTGATTCTACCATTTTTCGGCACTCGTTCGGACAGTTTTTCGGTACTCGCACGGATTCTACATTTTCCCGGTACTCGCCCGGATTCTATCATTTTCCGGAACTGACCTTGATTCTACCATTTTTCGGCCCTCGTTCGAACAGTTTTTCGGTGCTCGCACGGATTCTACCTTTTCCCGGTACTCGCCCGGATTCTATCATTTTCCGGTACTGCCCCTTATACTACCATTTTTCGGTACTCGTTCGGACAGTTTTTCGGTGCTCGCACGGATTCTACCTTTTCCCGGTACTCGCCCGGATTCTATCATTTTCCGGTACTGCCCCTTATACTACCATTTTTCGGTACTCGTTCGGACAGTTTTTCGGTGCTCGCACGGATTCTACCTTTTCCCGGTACTCGCCCGGATTCTATCATTTTCCGGTACTGCCCCTTATACTACCATTTTTCGGTACTCGTTCGGACAGTTTTTCGGTGCTCGCACGGATTCTACCTTTTCCCGGTACTCGCCCGGATTCTATCATTTTCCGGTACTGCCCCTTATACTACCATTTTTCGGTACTCGCACGGATTCTACCTTTTCCCGGTACTCGCCCGGATTATATCATTTTCTGGTGCTGACCTTGATTCTACCATTTTTCGGCACTCGTTCGGACAGTTTTTCGGTACTCGCACGGATTCTACCTTTTCCCGGTACTCGCCCGGATTATATCAATTTCTGGTGCTGACCTTGATTCTACCATTTTTCGGCACTCGTTCGCACGGATTCTACATTTTCCCGGTACTCGCCCGGATTCTATCATTTTCCGGAACTGACCTTGATTCTACCATTTTTCGGCCCTCGTTCGAACAGTTTTTCGGTGCTCGCACGGATTCTACCTTTTCCCGGTACTCGCCCGGATTCTATCATTTTCCGGTACTGCCCCTTATACTACCATTTTTCGGTACTCGTTCGGACAGTTTTTCGGTGCTCGCACGGATTCTACCTTTTCCCGGTACTCGCCCGGATTCTATCATTTTCCGGTACTGCCCCTTATACTACCATTTTTCGGTACTCGTTCGGACAGTTTTTCGGTGCTCGCACGGATTCTACCTTTTCCCGGTACTCGCCCGGATTCTATCATTTTCCGGTACTGCCCCTTATACTACCATTTTTCGGTACTCGTTCGGACAGTTTTTCGGTGCTCGCACGGATTCTACCTTTTCCCGGTACTCGCCCGGATTCTATCATTTTCCGGTACTGCCCCTTATACTACCATTTTTCGGTACTCGTTCGGACAGTTTTTTCGGTACTCGCACGGATTCTACCTTTTCCCGGTACTCGCCCGGATTATATCATTTTCTGGTGCTGACCTTGATTCTACCAATTTTCGGCACTCGTTCGAACAGTTTTTCGGTACTCGCACGGATTCTACCTTTTCCCGGTACTCGCCCGGATTATATCATTTTCTGGTGCTGACCTTGATTCTACCATTTTTCGGCACTCGTTCGGACAGTTTTTCGGTACTCGCACGGATTCTACCTTTTCCCGGTACTCGCCCGGATTATATCATTTTCTGGTGCTGACCTTGATTCTACCATTTTTCGGCACTCGTTCGGACAGTTTTTCGGTACTCGCACGGATTCTACATTTTCCCGGTACTCGCCCGGATTCTATCATTTTCCGGAACTGACCTTGATTCTACCATTTTTCGGCCCTCGTTCGAACAGTTTTTCGGTGCTCGCACGGATTCTACCTTTTCCCGGTACTCGCCCGGATTCTATCATTTTCCGGTACTGCCCCTTATACTACCATTTTTCGGTACTCGTTCGGACAGTTTTTCGGTGCTCGCACGGATTCTACCTTTTCCCGGTACTCGCCCGGATTCTATCATTTTCCGGTACTGCCCCTTATACTACCATTTTTCGGTACTCGTTCGGACAGTTTTTCGGTGCTCGCACGGATTCTACCTTTTCCCGGTACTCGCCCGGATTCTATCATTTTCCGGTACTGCCCCTTATACTACCATTTTTCGGTACTCGTTCGGACAGTTTTTCGGTGCTCGCACGGATTCTACCTTTTCCCGGTACTCGCCCGGATTCTATCATTTTCCGGTACTGCCCCTTATACTACCATTTTTCGGTACTCGCACGGATTCTACCTTTTCCCGGTACTCGCCCGGATTATATCATTTTCTGGTGCTGACCTTGATTCTACCATTTTTCGGCACTCGTTCGGACAGTTTTTCGGTACTCGCACGGATTCTACCTTTTCCCGGTACTCGCCCGGATTATATCAATTTCTGGTGCTGACCTTGATTCTACCATTTTTCGGCACTCGTTCGGACAGTTTTTCGGTACTCGCACGGATTCTACATTTTCCCGGTACTCGCCCGGATTCTATCATTTTCCGGAACTGACCTTGATTCTACCATTTTTCGGCCCTCGTTCGAACAGTTTTTCGGTGCTCGCACGGATTCTACCTTTTCCCGGTACTCGCCCGGATTCTATCATTTTCCGGTACTGCCCCTTATACTACCATTTTTCGGTACTCGTTCGGACAGTTTTTCGGTGCTCGCACGGATTCTACCTTTTCCCGGTACTCGCCCGGATTCTATCATTTTCCGGTACTGCCCCTTATACTACCATTTTTCGGTACTCGTTCGGACAGTTTTTCGGTGCTCGCACGGATTCTACCTTTTCCCGGTACTCGCCCGGATTCTATCATTTTCCGGTACTGCCCCTTATACTACCATTTTTCGGTACTCGTTCGGACAGTTTTTCGGTGCTCGCACGGATTCTACCTTTTCCCGGTACTCGCCCGGATTCTATCATTTTCCGGTACTGCCCCTTATACTACCATTTTTCGGTACTCGTTCGGACAGTTTTTCGGTACTCGCACGGATTCTACCTTTTCCCGGTACTCGCCCGGATTATATCATTTTCTGGTGCTGACCTTGATTCTACCAATTTTCGGCACTCGTTCGAACAGTTTTTCGGTACTCGCACGGATTCTACCTTTTCCCGGTACTCGCCCGGATTATATCATTTTCTGGTGCTGACCTTGATTCTACCATTTTTCGGCACTCGTTCGGACAGTTTTTCGGTACTCGCACGGATTCTACCTTTTCCCGGTACTCGCCCGGATTATATCATTTTCTGGTGCTGACCTTGATTCTACCATTTTTCGGCACTCGTTTCGAACAGTTTTTCGGTACTCGCACGGATTCTACCTTTTCCCGGTACTCGCCCGGATTCTATCATTTTCCGGAACTGACCTTGATTCTACCATTTTTCGGCCCTCGTTCGAACAGTTTTTCGGTGCTCGCACGGGTTCTACCTTTTCCCGGTACTCGCCCGGATTCTATCATTTTTCGGTACTGCCCCCTTATACTACCATTTTTCGGTACTCGTTCGGACAGTTTTTCGGTACTCGCACGGATTCTACCTTTTCCCGGTACTCGCCCGGATTATATCATTTTCTGGTGCTGACCTTGATTCTACCATTTTTCGGCACTCGTTCGGACAGTTTTTCGGTACTCGCACGGATTCTACCTTTTCCCGGTACTCGCCCGGATTATATCATTTTCTGGTGCTGACCTTGATTCTACCATTTTTCGGCACTCGTTCGGACAGTTTTTCGGTACTCGCACGGATTCTACATTTTCCCGGTACTCGCCCGGATTCTATCATTTTCCGGAACTGACCTTGATTCTACCATTTTTCGGCCCTCGTTCGAACAGTTTTTCGGTGCTCGCACGGATTCTACCTTTTCCCGGTACTCGCCCGGATTCTATCATTTTCCTGTACTGCCCCTTATACTACCATTTTTCGGTACTCGTTCGGACAGTTTTTCGGTGCTCGCACGGATTCTACCTTTTCCCGGTACTCGCCCGGATTCTATCATTTTCCGGTACTGCCCCTTATACTACCATTTTTCGGTACTCGTTCGGACAGTTTTTCGGTGCTCGCACGGATTCTACCTTTTCCCGGTACTCGCCCGGATTCTATCATTTTCCGGTACTGCCCCTTATACTACCATTTTTCGGTACTCGTTCGGACAGTTTTTCGGTGCTCGCACGGATTCTACCTTTTCCCGGTACTCGCCCGGATTCTATCATTTTCCGGTACTGCCCCTTATACTACCATTTTTCGGTACTCGTTCGGACAGTTTTTCGGTACTCGGACGGATTCTATCTTTTCCTGGTACTCGCCCGGATTATATCATTTTCCGGAACTGACCTTGATTCTACCATTTTTCGGCACTCGTTCGAACAGTTTTTCGGTGCTCGCACGGATTCTACCTTTTCCCGGTACTCGCCCGGATTCTATCATTTTCCGGTACTGACCCTGATTCTACCATTTTTCGGTACTCGTCCGGACAGTTTTTCGGTGCTCGCACGGATTCTTCCTTTTCCCGGTACTCGCCCGGATTATATCATTTTCTGGTGCTGACCTTGATTCTACCATTTTTCGGCACTCGTTCGAACAGTTTTTCGGTACTCGCACGGATTCTACCTTTTCCCGGTACTCGCCCGGATTATATCAATTTCTAGTGCAGACCTTGATTCTACCATTTTTCGGCACTCGTTCGGACAGTTTTTCGGTACTCGCACGGATTCTACCTTTTCCCTCTACTCGCCCGGATTCTATCATTTTCCGGAACTGACCTTCATTCTACCATTTTTCGGCCCTCGTTCGAACAGTTTTTCGATGCTCGCACGGATTCTACCTTTTCCCGGTACTCCCCCGGATTCTATCATTTTCCGGTACTGCCCCTTATACTACCATTTTTCGGTACTCGTTCGGACAGTTTTTCGGTACTCCGCACGGATTCTACCTTTTCCCGGTACTCGCCCGGATTATATCATTTTCTGGTGCTGACCTTGATTCTACCATTTTTCGGCACTCGTTCGGACAGTTTTTCGGTACTCGCACGGATTCTACCTTTTCCCGGTACTCGCCCGGATTATATCATTTTCTGGTGCTGACCTTGATTCTACCATTTTTCGGCACTCGTTCGAACAGTTTTTCGGTACTCGCACGGATTCTACCTTTTCCCGGTACTCGCCCGGATTCTATCATTTTCCGGAACTGACCTTGATTCTACCATTTTTCGGCCCTCGTTCGAACAGTTTTTTCGGTGCTCGCACGGGTTCTACCTTTTCCCGGTACTCGCCCGGATTCTATCATTTTTCGGTACTGCCCCTTATACTACCATTTTTCGGTACTCGTTCGGACAGTTTTTCGGTACTCGCACGGATTCTACCTTTTCCCGGTACTCGCCCGGATTATATCATTTTCTGGTGCTGACCTTGATTCTACCATTTTTCGGCACTCGTTCGGACAGTTTTTCGGTACTCGCACGGATTCTACCTTTTCCCGGTACTCGCCCGGATTATATCATTTTCTGGTGCTGACCTTGATTCTACCATTTTTCGGCACTCGTTCGGACAGTTTTTCGGTACTCGCACGGATTCTACATTTTCCCGGTACTCGCCCGGATTCTATCATTTTCCGGAACTGACCTTGATTCTACCATTTTTCGGCCCTCGTTCGAACAGTTTTTCGGTGCTCGCACGGATTCTACCTTTTCCCGGTACTCGCCCGGATTCTATCATTTTCCTGTACTGCCCCTTATACTACCATTTTTCGGTACTCGTTCGGACAGTTTTTCGGTGCTCGCACGGATTCTACCTTTTCCCGGTACTCGCCCGGATTCTATCATTTTCCGGTACTGCCCCTTATACTACCATTTTTCGGTACTCGTTCGGACAGTTTTTCGGTGCTCGCACGGATTCTACCTTTTCCCGGTACTCGCCCGGATTCTATCATTTTCCGGTACTGCCCCTTATACTACCATTTTTCGGTACTCGTTCGGACAGTTTTTCGGTGCTCGCACGGATTCTACCTTTTCCCGGTACTCGCCCGGATTCTATCATTTTCCGGTACTGCCCCTTATACTACCATTTTTCGGTACTCGTTCGGACAGTTTTTCGGTACTCGGACGGATTCTATCTTTTCCTGGTACTCGCCCGGATTATATCATTTTCCGGAACTGACCTTGATTCTACCATTTTTCGGCACTCGTTCGAACAGTTTTTCGGTGCTCGCACGGATTCTACCTTTTCCCGGTACTCGCCCGGATTCTATCATTTTCCGGTACTGACCCTGATTCTACCATTTTTCGGTACTCGTCCGGACAGTTTTTCGGTGCTCGCACGGATTCTTCCTTTTCCCGGTACTCGCCCGGATTATATCATTTTCTGGTGCTGACCTTGATTCTACCATTTTTCGGCACTCGTTCGAACAGTTTTTTCGGTACTCGCACGGATTCTACCTTTTCCCGGTACTCGCCCGGATTATATCAATTTCTAGTGCAGACCTTGATTCTACCATTTTTCGGCACTCGTTCGGACAGTTTTTCGGTACTCGCACGGATTCTACCTTTTCCCTCTACTCGCCCGGATTCTATCATTTTCCGGAACTGACCTTCATTCTACCATTTTTCGGCCCTCGTTCGAACAGTTTTTCGATGCTCGCACGGATTCTACCTTTTCCCGGTACTCCCCCGGATTCTATCATTTTCCGGTACTGCCCCTTATACTACCATTTTTCGGTACTCGTTCGGACAGTTTTTCGGTACTTCGCACGGATTCTACCTTTTCCCGGTACTCGCCCGGATTATATCATTTTCTGGTGCTGACCTTGATTCTACCATTTTTCGGCACTCGTTCGGACAGTTTTTCGGTACTGGCACGGATTCTACATTTTCCCGGTACTTCGCCCGGATTCTATCATTTTCCGGAACTGACCTTGATTCTACCATTTTTCGACCCTCGTTCGAACAGTTTTTCGGTACTCGCACGGATTCTACCTTTTCCCCGGTACTCGTCCGGATTATATCATTTTCTGGAACTGACCTTGATTCTACCATTTTTCGGCACTCGTTCGGACAGTTTTTCGGTCCTCGCACGGATTCTACCTTTTCCCGGTACTCGCCCGAATTCTATCATTTTCCGGAACTGACATTGATTCTACCATTTTTCGGCCCTCGTTCGAACAGTTTTTCGGTGCTCGTGCGGATTCTACCTTTTCCCGGTACTCGCCCGGATTCTATCATTTTCCGGTACTGCCCCTTATACTACCATTTTTCGGTACTCGTTCGGACAGTTTTTCGGTACTCGCACGGATTCTACCTTTTCCCGGTACTCTCGCCCGGATTATATCATTTTTCTGGTGCTGACCTTGATTCTACCATTTTTCGGCACTCGTTCGGACAGTTTTTTGGTACTCGCACGGATTCTACCTTTTCCCGGTACTCGCCCCGGATTCTATCATTTTCCGGTACTGACCCTGATTCTACAATTTTTCGGTACTCGTCTGGACAGTTTTTTCGGTACTCCCGCACGGATTCTACCTTTTCCCCGGTGCTCGCCCGGATTATATCATTTTCTGGTGCTGACCTTGATTCTACCATTTTTCGGCACTCGTTCGAACAGTTTTTCGGTACTCGCACGGATTCTACCTTTTCCCGGTACTCGCCCGGATTATATCATTTTCTGGTGCTGACCTTGATTCTACCATTTTTCGGCACTCGTTCGGACAGTTTTTCGGTACTCGGCACGGATTCTACATTTTCCCGGTACTCGCCCGGATTCTATCATTTTCCGGAACTGACCTTGATTCTACCATTTTTTCGGCCCTCGTTCGAACAGTTTTTCGGTGCTCGCACGGATTCTACCTTTTCCCCGGTACTTCGCCCGGATTCTATCATTTTCCGGTACTGCCCCCTTATACTACCATTTTTCGGGACTCGTTCGGACAGTTTTTCGGTACTCCGCACGGATTCTATCATTTTCCGGTACTGCCCCTTATACTACCATTTTTCGATACTTGTTCGGACAGTTTTTCGGTACTCGCACGGATTCTACCTTTTCCCGGTACTCGCCCGGATTATATCATTTTCTGGTGCTGACCTTGATTCTACCATTTTTTGATACTCGTTCGGACAGTTTTTCGGTACTCGCACGGATTCTTCCTTTTCCCGGTACTCGCCCGGATTATATCATTTTCTGGTGCTGACCTTGATTCTACCATTTTTCGGCACTCGTTCGGACAGTTTTTCGGTACTCGCACGGATTCTACCTTTTCCCGGTACTCGCCCGGATTATATCATTTTCTAGTGCTGACCTTGATTCTACCATTTTTTGATACTCGTTCGGACAGTTTTTCGGTACTCGCACGGATTTTACCTTTTCCCGGTACTTCGCCCGGATTATATCATTTTCTAGTGCTGACCTTGATTCTACCATTTTTTGATACTCGTTCGGACAGTTTTTCGGTACTCGCACGGATTCTACCTTTTCCCGGTACTCGCCCGGATTATATCATTTTCTAGTGTTGACCTTGATTCTACCATTTTTTGATACTCGTTCGGACAGTTTTTCGGTACTCGCACGGATTCTACCTTTTCCCGGTACTCGCCCGGATTCTATCATTTTCCGGTACTGACCCTGATTCTACCATTTTTCGATACTCGTTCGGACAGTTTTTCGGTACTAGCACGGATTCAACCTTTTCCCGGTACTCGCCCGGATTATATCATTTTCTGGTGCTGACCTTGATTCTACCATTTTTCGGCACTCGTTCGGACAGTTTTTCGGTACTCGCACGGATTCTACCTTTTCCCGGTACTCGCCCGAATTCTATCATTTTCCGGTACTGCCCCTTATACTACCATTTTTCGGTACTCGTTCGGACAGTTTTTCGGTACTCGCACGGATTCTACCTTTTCCCGGTAGTCGCCCGTATTATATCATTTTCTGGTGCTGACCTTGATTCTACCATTTTTCGGCACTCGTTCGAACAGTTTTTCGGTACTCGCACGGATTCTACCTTTTCCCGGTACTCGCCCGAATTATATCATTTTCTGGTGCTGACCTTGATTCTACCATTTTTCGGCACTCGTTCGAACAGTTTTTCTGTACTCGCACGGATTCTACCTTTTCCCGGTACTCGTCCGGATTATATCATTTTCCGGAACTAACCTTGATTCTACCATTTTTCGGCACTCGTTCGAACAGTTTTTCTATACTCGCACGGATTCTACCTTTTCCCGGTACTCGCCCGGATTATATCATTTTCTGGTGCTGACCTTGATTCTACCATTTTTCGGCACTCGTTCGAACAGTTTTTCGGTACTCGCACGGATTCTACCTTTTCCCGGTACTCGCCCCGAATTATATCATTTTCTGGTGCTGACCTTGATTCTACCATTTTTCGGCACTCGTTCGAACAGTTTTTCTGTACTCGCACGGATTCTACCTTTTCCCGGTACTCGTCCGGATTATATCATTTTCCGGAACTAACCTTGATTCTACCATTTTTCGGCACTCGTTCGAACAGTTTTTCTATACTCGCACGGATTCTACCTTTTCCCGGTACTCGCCCGGATTATATCATTTTCTGGTGCTGACCTTGATTCTACCATTTTTCGGCACTCGTTCGAACAGTTTTTTGGTACTCGCACGGATTCTACCTTTTCCCGGTACTCGCCCGAATTATATCATTTTCTGGTGCTGACCTTGATTCTACCATTTTTCGGCACTCGTTCGAACAGTTTTTCTGTACTCGCACGGATTCTACCTTTTCCCGGGTACTCGTCCGGATTATATCATTTTCCGGAACTAACCTTGATTCTACCATTTTTCGGCACTCGTTCGAACAGTTTTTTCTATACTCGCACGGATTCTACCTTTTCCCCGGTACTCGCCCGGATTATATCATTTTCTGGTGCAGACCTTGATTCTACCATTTTTCGGCACTCGTTCGAACAGTTTTTCGGTACTCGCACGGATTCTACCTTTTCCCGGTACTCGCCCCGCATTCTATCATTTTCCGGTACTGACCCTGATTCTACCATTTTTCGGTACTCGTTCGGACAGTTTTTCGGTACTCGCTCGGATTCAACCTTTTCCCGGTACTCGCCCGGATTATATCATTTTCTGGTGCTGACCTTGATTCTACCATTTTTCGGCACTCGTTCAAACAGTTTTTCGGTACTCGCACTGATTCTACCTTTTCCCGGTACTCGCCCGGATTATATCATTTTCTGGTGCTGACCTTGATTCTACCATTTTTCGGCACTCGTTCGGACAGTTTTTCGGTACTCGCACGGATTCTACCTTTTCCCGGTACTCGCCCGAATTCTATCATTTTCCGGTACTGCCCCTTATACTACCATTTTTCGGTACTCGTTCGGACAGTTTTTCGGTACTCGCACGGATTCTACCTTTTCCCGGTAGTCGCCCGTATTATATCATTTTCTGGTGCTGACCTTGATTCTACCATTTTTCGGCACTCGTTCGAACAGTTTTTCGGTACTCGCACGGATTCTACCTTTTCCCGGTACTCGCCCGAATTATATCATTTTCTGGTGCTGACCTTGATTCTACCATTTTTCGGCACTCGTTCGAACAGTTTTTCTGTACTCGCACGGATTCTACCTTTTTCCCGGTACTCGTCCGGATTATATCATTTTCCGGAACTAACCTTGATTCTACCATTTTTCGGCACTCGTTCGAACAGTTTTTCTATACTCGCACGGATTCTACCTTTTCCCGGTACTCGCCCGGATTATATCATTTTCTGGTGCTGACCTTGATTCTACTATTTTTCGGCACTCGTTCGAACAGTTTTTCAGTACTCGCATGGATTCTACCTTTTTTCGATAGTCGCCCGGATTCTATCATTTTCCGGAACTGACCTTGATTCTACCATTTTTCGACCCTCGTTCGAACAGTTTTTCGGTGCTCGCACGGATTCTACCTTTTCCCGGTACTCGCCCGGATTCTATCATTTTCCGGTACTGCCCCTTATACTACCATTTTTCGGTACTCGTTCGGACAGTTTTTCGGTGCTCGCACGGATTCTACCTTTTCCCGGTACTCGCCCGGATTCTATCATTTTCCGGTACTGCCCCTTATACTACCATTTTTCGGTACTCGTTCGAACAGTTTTTCGGTACTCTCGCACGGATTCTACCTTTTCCCGGTACTCGCCCGGATTATATGATTTTCTGGTGCTGACCTTGATTCTACCATTTTTCGGCACTCGTTCGAACAGTTTTTCGGTACTCGCACGGATTCTACCTTTTCCCGGTACTCGCCCGAATTATATCATTTTCTGGTGCTGACCTTGATTCTACCATTTTTCGGCACTCGTTCGAACAGTTTTTCTGTACTCGCACGGATTCTACCTTTTCCCCGGTACTCGTCCGGATTATATCATTTTCCGGAACTAACCTTGATTCTACCATTTTTCGGCACTCGTTCGAACAATTTTTCTATACTCGCACGGATTCTACCTTTTCCCGGTACTCGCCCGGATTATATCATTTTCTGGTGCTGACCTTGATTCTACTATTTTTCGGCACTCGTTCGAACAGTTTTTCAGTACTCGCATGGATTCTACCTTTTTCCGATAGTCGCCCGGATTCTATCATTTTCCGGAACTGACCTTGATTCTACCATTTTTCGGCCCTCGTTCGAACAGTTTTTCGGTGCTCGCACGGATTCTACCTTTTCCCGGTACTCGCCCGGATTCTATCATTTTCCGGTACTGCCCCTTATACTACCATTTTTCGGTACTCGTTCGACAGTTTTTCGGTACTCGCACGGATTCTACCTTTTCCCGGTACTCGCCCGGATTATATCATTTTCTGGTGCTGACCTTGATTCTACCATTTTTCGGAACTCGTTCGGACAGTTTTTCGGTACTCGCACGGATTCTACCTTTTCCCGGTACTCGCCCGGATTATATCATTTTCTGGTGCTGACCTTGATTCTACCATTTTTCGATACTCGTTCGGACAGTTTTTCGATACTCGCACGGATTCCACATTTTTTCCGGTACTCGCCCTGATTATATCATTTTCTGGTGCTGACCTTGATTCTACCATTTTTCGGCACTCGTTCGAACAGTTTTTCGGCACTCGCACGGATTCTACCTTTTCCCGGTACTCGCCCGGATTATATCATTTTCTGGTGCTGACCTTGATTCTACCATTTTTCGGCACTCGTTCGGACAGTTTTTTCGGTACTCGCACGGATTCTACGTTTTCCCGGTACTCGCCCGAATTCTATCATTTTCCGGTACTGCCCCTTATACTACCATTTTTCGGTACTCGTTCGGACAGTTTTTCGGTACTCGCACGGATTCTACCTTTTCCCCGGTAGTCGCCCGTATTATATCATTTTCTGGAACTGACCCTGATTCTACCATTTTTCGCTACTCGTTCGGACAGTTTTTCGGTACTCGCACGGATTCTACCTTTTCCCGGTACTCGCCCGAATTATATCATTTTCTGGTGCTGACCTTGATTCTACCATTTTTCGGCACTCGTTCGAACAGTTTTTCGGTACTCGCACTGATTCTACCTTTTCCCGGTACTCGCCCGGATTATATCATTTTCTGGTGCTGACCTTGATTCTACCATTTTTCGGCACTCGTTCGGACAGTTTTTCGGTACTCGCACGGATTCTAACTTTTCCTGGTACTCGCCCGGATTCTATCATTTTCCGGTACAGCCCCTTATACTACCATTTTTCGGTACTCGTTCGGACAGTTTTTCGGTACTCGCACGGATTCTTCCTTTTCCCGGTACTCGCCCGGATTATATCATTTTCTGGTGCTGACCTTGATTCTACCATTTTTCGGCACTCGTTCGGACAGTTTTTCGGTACTCGCACGGATTCTACCTTTTCCCGGTACTCGCCCGGATTATATCATTTTCTGGTGCTGGCCTTGATTCTACCATTTTTTGATACTCGTTCGGACAGTTTTTCGGTACTCGCACGGATTCTACCTTTTCCCGGTACTCGCCCGGATTCTATCATTTTCCGGTACTGACCCTGATTCTACCATTTTTCGGTACTCGTTCGGACAGTTTTTCGGTACTCGCACGGATTCAACCTTTTCCCGGTACTCCGCCCGGATTATATCATTTTCTGGTGCTGACCTTGATTCTACCATTTTTGGGCACTCGTTCGAACAGTTTGTCGGTACTCGCACTGATTCTACCTTTTCCCGGTACTCGCCCGGATTATATCATTTTCTGGTGCTGACCTTGATTCTACCATTTTTTGGCACTCGTTCGGACAGTTTTTCGGTACTCGCACGGATTCTACCTTTTCCCGGTACTCCCCCGGATTCTATCATTTTCCGGTACTGCCCCTTATACTACCATTTTTCGGTACTCGTTCGGACAGTTTTTCGATACTCGCACGGATTCTACCTTTTCCCGGTACTCGCCCGTATTATATCATTTTCTGGTGCTGACCTTGATTCTATCATTTTTCGGCACTCGTTCGAACAGTTTTTCGGTACTCGCACGGATTCTACCTTTTCCCGGTACTCGCCCGGATTATATCATTTTCTGGTGCTGACCTTGATTCTACCATTTTTCGGCACTCGTTCGAACAGTTTTTCTGTACTCGCACGGATTCTACCTTTTCCCGGTACTCGTCCGGATTATATCATTTTCCGGAACTAACCTTGATTCTACCATTTTTCGGCACTCGTTCGAACAATTTTTCTATACTCGCACGGATTCTACCTTTTCCCGGTACTCGCCCGGATTATATCATTTTCTGGTGCTGACCTTGATTCTACCATTTTTCGGCACTCGTTCGGACAGTTTTTCGGTACTGGCACGGATTCTACATTTTCCCGGTACTCGCCCGGATTCTATCATTTTCCGGAACTGACCTTGATTCTACCATTTTTCGACCCTCGTTCGAACAGTTTTTCAGTACTCGCATGGATTCTACCTTTTTCCGATAGTCGCCCGGATTCTATCATTTTCCGGAACTGACCTTGATTCTACCTTTTCCCGGTACTCGCCCGGATTCTATCATTTTCCGGTACTGCCCCTTATACTACCATTTTTCGGTACTCGTTCGGACAGTTTTTCTGTACTCGCACGGATTCTTCCTTTTCCCGGTACTCGCCCCGGATTATATCATTTTCTGGTGCTGACCTTGATTCTACCATTTTTCGGCACTCGTTCGGACAGTTTTTCGGTACTGGCACGGATTCTACATTTTCCCGGTACTCGCCCGGATTCTATCATTTTCCGGAACTGACCTTGATTCTACCATTTTTCGACCCTCGTTCGAACAGTTTTTCGGTACTCGCACGGATTCTACCTTTTCCCGGTACTCGTCCGGATTATATCATTTTCTGGAACTGACCTTGATTCTACCATTTTTCGGCACTCGTTCGAACAGTTTTTCAGTACTCGCATGGATTCTACCTTTTTCCGATAGTCGCCCAGATTCTATCATTTTCCGGAACTGACCTTGATTCTACCATTTTTCGGCCCTCGTTCGAACAGTTTTTCGGTGCTCGCACGGATTCTACCTTTTCCCGGTACTCGCCCGGATTCTATCATTTTCCGGTACTGCCCTTTATACTACCATTTTTCGGTACTCGTTCGGACAGTTTTTCGGTACTCGCACGGATTCTACATTTTCCCGGTACTCGCCCGGATTCTATCATTTTCCGGAACTGACCTTGATTCTACCATTTTTCGGCCCTCGTTCGAACAGTTTTTCGGTGCTCGCACGGATTCTACCTTTTCCCGGTACTCGCCCGGATTCTATCATTTTCCGGTACTGCCCCTTATACTACCATTTTTCGGGACTCGTTCGGACAGTTTTTTCGGTACTCGCACGGATTCTATCATTTTCCGGTACTGCCCCTTATACTACCATTTTTCGGTACTCGTTCGGACAGTTTTTCGGTACTCGCACGGATTCTACCTTTTCCCGGTACTCGCCCGGATTATATCATTTTCTGGTGCTGACCTTGATTCTACCATTTTTCGGCACTCGTTCGGACAGTTTTTTGGTACTCGCACGGATTCTACCTTTTCCCGGTACTCGCCCGGATTCTATCATTTTCCGGTACTGACCCTGATTCTACAATTTTTCGGTACTCGTCTGGACAGTTTTTCGGTACTCGCACGGATTCTACCTTTTCCCGGTACTCGCCCGGATTATATCATTTTCTGGTGCTGACCTTGATTCTACCATTTTTCGGCACTCGTTCGAACAGTTTTTCGGTACTCGCACGGATTCTACCTTTTCCCGGTACTCGCCCGGATTATATCATTTTCTGGTGCTGACCTTGATTCTACCATTTTTCGGCACTCGTTCGGACAGTTTTTCGGTACTGGCACGGATTCTACATTTTCCCGGTACTCGCCCGGATTCTATCATTTTCCGGAACTGACCTTGATTCTACCATTTTTCGGCCCTCGTTCGAACAGTTTTTCGGTGCTCGCACGGATTCTACCTTTTCCCGGTACTCGCCCGGATTCTATCATTTTCCGGTACTGCCCCTTATACTACCATTTTTCGGGACTCGTTCGGACAGTTTTTCGGTACTCGCACGGATTCTATCATTTTCCGGTACTGCCCCTTATACTACCATTTTTCGATACTCGTTCGGACAGTTTTTCGGTACTCGCACGGATTCTACCTTTTCCCGGTACTCGCCCGGATTATATCATTTTCTGGTGCTGACCTTGATTCTACCATTTTTCGGCACTCGTTCGGACAGTTTTTCGGTACTGGCACGGATTCTACATTTTCCCGGTACTCGCCCGGATTCTATCATTTTCCGGAACTGACCTTGATTCTACCATTTTTCGGCCCTCGTTCGAACAGTTTTTCGGTGCTCGCACGGATTCTACCTTTTCCCGGTACTCGCCCGGATTCTATCATTTTCCGGTACTGCCCCTTATACTACCATTTTTCGGTACTCGTTCGGACAGTTTTTCGGTACTCGCACGGATTCTCCCTTTTCCCGGTACTCGCCCGGATTATATCATTTTCTGGTGCTGACCTTGATTCTACCATTTTTCGGCACTCGTTCGGACAGTTTTTCGGTACTCGCACGGATTCTACATTTTCCCGGTACTCGCCCGGATTCTATCATTTTCCGGAACTGACCTTGATTCTACCATTTTTCGGCCCTCGTTCGAATAGTTTTTCGGTGCTCGCACGGATTCTACCTTTTCCCGGTACTCGCCCGGATTCTATCATTTTCCGGTACTGCCCCTTATACTACCATTTTTCGGGACTCGTTCGGACAGTTTTTCGGTACTCGCACGGATTCTATCATTTTCCAGTACTGCCCCTTATACTACCATTTTTCGGTACTCGTTCGGACAGTTTTTCGGTACTCGCACGGATTCTACCTTTTCCCGGTAGTCGCCCGTATTATATCATTTTCTGGTGCTGACCTTGATTCTACCATTTTTCGGCACTCGTTCGAACAGTTTTTCTGTACTCGCACGGATTCTACCTTTTCCCGGTACTCGTCCGGATTATATCATTTTCCGGAACTAACCTTGATTCTACCATTTTTCGGCACTCGTTCGAACAGTTTTTCTATACTCGCACGGATTCTACCTTTTCCCGGTACTCGCCCGGATTATATCATTTTCTGGTGCTGACCTTCATTCTACCATTTTTCGGCACTCGTTCGAACAGTTTTTCGGTACTCGCACTGATTTTACCTTTTCCCGGTACTCGCCCGGATTATATCATTTTCTGGTGCTGACCTTGATTCTACCATTTTTCGGCACTCGTTCGGACAGTTTTTCGGTACTCGCACGGATTCTAGCTTTTCCTGGTACTCGCCCGGATTCTATCATTTTCCGGTACAGCCCCTTATACTACCATTTTTCGGTACTCGTTCGGACAGTTTTTCGGTACTCGCACGGATTCTTCCTTTTCCCGGTACTCGCCCGGATTATATCATTTTCTGGTGCTGACCTTGATTCTACCATTTTTCGGCACTCGTTCGGACAGTTTTTCGGTACTCGCACGGATTCTACCTTTTCCCGGTACTCGCCCGGATTATATCATTTTCTGGTGCTGACCTTGATTCTACCATTTTTCGGCACTCGTTCGGACAGTTTTTCGGTACTCGCACGGATTCTACCTTTTCCCGGTACTCGCCCGGATTATATCATTTTCTGGTGCTGACCTTGATTCTACCATTTTTCGGCACACGTTTGGACAGTTTTTCGGTACTCGCACGGATTCTACATTTTCCCGGTACTCGCCCGGATTCTATCATTTTCCGGAACTGACCTTGATTCTACCATTTTTCGGCACTCGTTCGAACAGTTTTTCTATACTCGCACGGATTCTACCTTTTCCCGGTACTCGCCCGGATTATATCATTTTCTGGTGCTGACCTTCATTCTACCATTTTTCGGCACTCGTTCGAACAGTTTTTCGGTACTCGCACTGATTCTACCTTTTCCCGGTACTCGCCCGGATTATATCATTTTCTGGTGCTGACCTTGATTCTACCATTTTTCGGCACTCGTTCGGACAGTTTTTCGGTACTCGCACGGATTCTAGCTTTTCCTGGTACTCGCCCGGATTCTATCATTTTCCGGTACAGCCCCTTATACTACCATTTTTCGGTACTCGTTCGGACAGTTTTTCGGTACTCGCACGGATTCTTCCTTTTCCCGGTACTCGCCCGGATTATATCATTTTCTGGTGCTGACCTTGATTCTACCATTTTTCGGCACTCGTTCGGACAGTTTTTCGGTACTCGCACGGATTCTTCCTTTTCCCGGTACTCGCCCGGATTATATCATTTTCTGGTGCTGACCTTGATTCTACCATTTTTCGGCACTCGTTCGGACAGTTTTTCGGTACTCGCACGGATTCTACATTTTCCCGGTACTCGCCCGGATTCTATCATTTTCCGGAACTGACCTTGATTCTACCATTTTTCGGCCCTCGTTCGAACAGTTTTTCGGTGCTCGCACGGATTCTACCTTTTCCCGGTACTCGCCCGGATTCTATCATTTTCCGGTACTGCCCCTTATACTACCATTTTTCGGTACTCGTTCGGACAGTTTTTCGGTGCTCGCACGGATTCTACCTTTTCCCGGTACTCGCCCGGATTCTATCATTTTCCGGTACTGCCCTTATACTACCATTTTTCGGTACTCGTTCGGACAGTTTTTCGATACTCGCACGGATTCTACCTTTTCCCGGTACTCGCCCGGATTATATCATTTTCTGGTGCTGACCTTGATTCTACGAATTTTCGGCACTCGTTCGAACAGTTTTTCGGTACTCGCACGGATTCTACCTTTTCCCGGTACTCGCCCGGATTATATCATTTTCTGGTGCTGACCTTGATTCTACCATTTTTCGGCACTCGTTCGGACAGTTTTTCGGTACTCGCACGGATTCTACCTTTTCCCGGTACTCGCCCGGATTATATCATTTTCCGGTACTGCCCCTTATACTACCATTTTTCGGTACTCGTTCGGACAGTTTTTCGGTACTC
This sequence comes from Vitis cinerea var. helleri x Vitis rupestris, assembly GCA_945999865.1. NCBI lineage: Eukaryota > Viridiplantae > Streptophyta > Magnoliopsida > Vitales > Vitaceae > Vitis > Vitis cinerea var. helleri x Vitis rupestris. The sequence continues at coordinate 13,226 of CAMFYI010000347.1, read as the reverse complement.
GCACGGATTCTACCTTTTCCCGGTACTCGCCCGGATTATATCATTTTCTGGTGCTGACCTTGATTCTACCAATTTTCGGCACTCGTTCGAACAGTTTTTCGGTACTCGCACGGATTCTACCTTTTCCCGGTACTCGCCCGGATTATATCATTTTCTGGTGCTGACCTTGATTCTACCATTTTTCGGCACTCGTTCGGACAGTTTTTCGGTACTCGCACGGATTCTACCTTTTCCCGGTACTCGCCCGGATTCTATCATTTTCCGGTACTGCCCCTTATACTACCATTTTTCGGGACTCGTTCGGACAGTTTTTCGGTACTCGCACGGATTCTACCTTTTCCTGGTACTCGCCCGGATTCTATCATTTTCCGGTACAGCCCCTTATACTACCATTTTTCGGTACTCGTTCGGACAGTTTTTCGGTACTCGCACGGATTCTTCCTTTTCCCGGTACTCGCCCGGATTATATCATTTTCTGGTGCTGACCTTGATTCTACCATTTTTCGGCACTCGTTCGGACAGTTTTTCGGTACTCGCACGGATTCTACCTTTTCCCGGTACTCGCCCGGATTATATCATTTTCTGGTGCTGACCTTGATTCTACCATTTTTCGGCACTCGTTCGGACAGTTTTTCGGTACTCGCACGGATTCTACCTTTTCCCGGTACTCGCCCGGATTATATCATTTTCTGGTGCTGACCTTGATTCTACCATTTTTCGGCACTCGTTCGGACAGTTTTTCGGTACTCGCACGGATTCTACATTTTCCCGGTACTCGCCCGGATTCTATCATTTCCCGGAACTGACCTTGATTCTACCATTTTTCGGCCCTCGTTCGAACAGTTTTTCGGTGCTCGCACGGATTCTACCTTTTCCCGGTACTCGCCCGGATTCTATCATTTTCCGGTACTGCCCCTTATACTACCATTTTTCGGTACTCGTTCGGACAGTTTTTCGGTGCTCGCACGGATTCTACCTTTTCCCGGTACTCGCCCGGATTCTATCATTTTCCGGTACTGCCCTTATACTACCATTTTTCGGTACTCGTTCGGACAGTTTTTCGATACTCGCACGGATTCTACCTTTTCCCGGTACTCGCCCGGATTAGATCATTTTCTGGTGCTGACCTTGATTCTACGAATTTTCGGCACTCGTTCGAACAGTTTTTCGGTACTCGCACGGATTCTACCTTTTCCCGGTACTCGCCCGGATTATATCATTTTCTGGTGCTGACCTTGATTCTACCATTTTTCGGCACTCGTTCGGACAGTTTTTCGGTACTCGCACGGATTCTACCTTTTCCCGGTACTCGCCCGGATTATATCATTTTCCGGTACTGCCCCTTATACTACCATTTTTCGGTACTCGTTCGGACAGTTTTTCGGTGCTCGCACGGATTCTACCTTTTCCCGGTACTCGCCCGGATTCTATCATTTTCCGGTACTGCCCCTTATACAACCATTTTTCGGTACTCGTTCGGACAGTTTTTCGGTACTCGCACGGATTCTACCTTTTCCCGGTACTCGCCCGGATTATATCATTTTCTGGTGCTGACCTTGATTCTACCAATTTTCGGCACTCGTTCGAACAGTTTTTCGGTACTCGCGCGGATTCTACCTTTTCCCGGTACTCGCCCGGATTATATCATTTTCTGGTGCTGACCTTGATTCTACCATTTTTCGGCACTCGTTCGGACAGTTTTTCGGTACTCGCACGGATTCTACCTTTTCCCGGTACTCGCCCGGATTATATCATTTTCTGGTGCTGACCTTGATTCTACCATTTTTCGGCACTCGTTCGAACAGTTTTTCGGTACTCGCACGGATTCTACCTTTTCCCGGTACTCGCCCGGATTCTATCATTTTCCGGAACTGACCTTGATTCTACCATTTTTCGTCCCTCGTTCGAACAGTTTTTCGGTGCTCACACGGATTCTACCTTTTCCCGGTACTCGCCCGGATTATATCATTTTCTGGTGCTGACCTTGATTCTACAATTTTTCGGCACTCGTTCGGACAGTTTTTTGGTACTCGCACGGATTCTATATTTTCCCGGTACTCGCCCGGATTCTATCATTTTCCGGTACTGCCCCTTATACTACCATTTTTCGGGACTCGTTCGGACAGTTTTTCGGTACTCGCACGGATTCTATCATTTTCCGGTACTGCCCCTTATACTACCATTTTTCGGTACTCGTTCGGACAGTTTTTCGGTACTCGCACGGATTCTACCTTTTCCTGGTACTCGCCCGGATTATATCATTTTCCGGAACTGACCTTGATTCTACCATTTTTCGGCACTCGTTCGAACAGTTTTTCGGTGCTCGCACGGATTCTACCTTTTCCCGGTACTCGCCCGGATTCTATCATTTTCCGGTACTGACCCTGATTCTACCATTTTTCGGTACTCGTCCGGACAGTTTTTCGGTGCTCGCACGGATTCTACCTTTTCCCGGTACTCGCCCGGATTATATCATTTTCTGGTGCTGACCTTGATTCTACCATTTTTCGGCACTCGTTCGAACAGTTTTTCGGTACTCGCACGGATTCTACCTTTTCCCGGTACTCGCCCGGATTATATCATTTTCTGGTGCTGACCTTGATTCTACTATTTTTCGGCACTCGTTCGAACAGTTTTTCAGTACTCGCATGGATTCTACCTTTTTCCGATAGTCGCCCGGATTCTATCATTTTCCGGAACTGACCTTGATTCTACCTTTTCCCGGTACTCGCCCGGATTCTATCATTTTCCGGTACTGCCCCTTATACTACCATTTTTCGGTACTCGTTCGGACAGTTTTTCGGTACTCGCACGGATTCTTCCTTTTCCCGGTACTCGCCCGGATTATATCATTTTCTGGTGCTGACCTTGATTCTACTATTTTTCGGCACTCGTTCGAACAGTTTTTCAGTACTCGCATGGATTCTACCTTTTTCCGATAGTCGCCCGGATTCTATCATTTTCCGGAACTGACCTTGATTCTACCATTTTTCGGCCCTCGTTCGAACAGTTTTTCGGTGCTCGCACGGATTCTACCTTTTCCCGGTACTCGCCCGGATTCTATCATTTTCCGGTACTGCCCCTTATACTACCATTTTTCGGTACTCGTTCGGACAGTTTTTCGGTACTCGCACGGATTCTACCTTTTCCCGGTACTCGCCCGGATTCTATCATTTTCCTGTACTGACCCTGATTCTACCATTTTTCGGTACTCGTTCGGACAGTTTTTCGGTACTCGCACGGATTCTACCTTTTCCCGGTACTCGCCCGGATTATATCATTTTCTGGTGCTGACCTTGATTCTACCATTTTTGGGCACTCGTTCGAACAGTTTTTCGGTACTCGCACTGATTCTACCTTTTCCCGGTACTCGCCCGGATTATATCATTTTCTGGTGCTGACCTTGATTCTACCATTTTTGGGCACTCGTTCGAACAGTTTTTCGGTACTCGCACGGATTCTACCTTTTCCCGGTACTCGCCCGGATTCTATCATTTTCCGGTACTGACCCTGATTCTACCATTTTTCGGTACTCATTCGGACAGTTTTTCGGTACTCGCACGGATTCTTCCTTTTCCCGGTACTCGCCCGGATTATATCATTTTCTGGTGCTGACCTTGATTCTACCATTTTTCGGCACTCGTTCGGACAGTTTTTCGGTACTCGTACGGATTCTACCTTGTCCCGGTACTCGCCCGGATTATATCATTTTCTGGTGCTGACCTTGATTCTACCATTTTTCGGCACTCGTTCGGACAGTTTTTCGGTACTCGTACGGATTCTACCTTTTCCCGGTACTCGCCCGGATTATATCATTTTCTGGTGCTGACCTTGATTCTACCATTTTTTGATACTCGTTCGGACAGTTTTTCGGTACTCGCACGGATTCTACCTTTTCCCGGTACTCGCCCGGATTCTATCATTTTCCGGTACTGACCCTGATTCTACCATTTTTCGGTACTCATTCGGACAGTTTTTCGGTACTCGCACGGATTCTACCTTTTCCCGGTACTCACCCGGATTATATCATTTTCTGGTGCTGACCTTGATTCTACCATTTTTTGATACTCGTTCGGACAGTTTTTCGGTACTCGCACGGATTCTACCTTTTCCCGGTACTCGCCCGGATTATATCATTTTCTGGTGCTGACCTTGATTCTACTATTTTTCGGCACTCGTTCGAACAGTTTTTCAGTACTCGCATGGATTCTACCTTTTTCCGATAGTCGCCCGGATTCTATCATTTTCCGGAACTGACCTTGATTCTACCTTTTCCCGGTACTCGCCCGGATTCTATCATTTTCCGGTACTGCCCCTTATACTACCATTTTTCGGTACTCGTTCGGACAGTTTTTCGGTACTCGCACGGATTCTTCCTTTTCCCGGTACTCGCCCGGATTATATCATTTTCTGGTGCTGACCTTGATTCTACTATTTTTCGGCACTCGTTCGAACAGTTTTTCAGTACTCGCATGGATTCTACCTTTTTCCGATAGTCGCCCGGATTCTATCATTTTCCGGAACTGACCTTGATTCTACCATTTTTCGGCCCTCGTTCGAACAGTTTTTCGGTGCTCGCACGGATTCTACCTTTTCCCGGTACTCGCCCGGATTCTATCATTTTCCGGTACTGCCCCTTATACTACCATTTTTCGGTACTCGTTCGGACAGTTTTTCGGTACTCGCACGGATTCTACCTTTTCCCGGTACTCGCCCGGATTCTATCATTTTCCTGTACTGACCCTGATTCTACCATTTTTCGGTACTCGTTCGGACAGTTTTTCGGTACTCGCACGGATTCTACCTTTTCCCGGTACTCGCCCGGATTATATCATTTTCTGGTGCTGACCTTGATTCTACCATTTTTGGGCACTCGTTCGAACAGTTTTTCGGTACTCGCACTGATTCTACCTTTTCCCGGTACTCGCCCGGATTATATCATTTTCTGGTGCTGACCTTGATTCTACCATTTTTTGATACTCGTTCGGACAGTTTTTCGGTACTCGCACGGATTCTACCTTTTCCCGGTACTCGCCCGGATTCTATCATTTTCCGGTACTGACCCTGATTCTACCATTTTTCGGTACTCATTCGGACAGTTTTTCGGTACTCGCACGGATTCTTCCTTTTCCCGGTACTCGCCCGGATTATATCATTTTCTGGTGCTGACCTTGATTCTACCATTTTTCGGCACTCGTTCGGACAGTTTTTCGGTACTCGTACGGATTCTACCTTTTCCCGGTACTCGCCCGGATTATATCATTTTCTGGTGCTGACCTTGATTCTACCATTTTTCGGCACTTGTTCGGACAGTTTTTCGGTACTCGTACGGATTCTACCTTTTCCCGGTACTCGCCCGGATTATATCATTTTCTGGTGCTGACCTTGATTCTACCATTTTTTGATACTCGTTCGGACAGTTTTTCGGTACTCGCACGGATTCTACCTTTTCCCGGTACTCGCCCGGATTCTATCATTTTCCGGTACTGACCTTGATTCTACCATTTTTCGGTACTCATTCGGACAGTTTTTCGGTACTCGCACGGATTCTACCTTTTCCCGGTACTCGCCCGGATTATATCATTTTCTGGTGCTGACCTTGATTCTACCATTTTTTGATACTCGTTCGGACAGTTTTTCGGTACTCGCACGGATTCTACCTTTTCCCGGTACTCGCCCGGATTCTATCATTTTCCGGTACTGACCCTGATTCTACCATTTTTCGGTACTCATTCGGACAGTTTTTCGGTACTCGCACGGATTCTTCCTTTTCCCGGTACTCGCCCGGATTATATCATTTTCTGGTGCTGACCTTGATTCTACCATTTTTCGGCACTCGTTCGGACAGTTTTTCGGTACTCGTACGGATTCTACCTTTTCCCGGTACTCGCCCGGATTATATCATTTTCTGGTGCTGACCTTGATTCTACCATTTTTCGGCACTCGTTCGGACAGTTTTTCGGTACTCGTACGGATTCTACCTTTTCCCGGTACTCGCCCGGATTATATCATTTTCTGGTGCTGACCTTGATTCTACCATTTTTTGATACTCGTTCGGACAGTTTTTCGGTACTCGCACGGATTCTACCTTTTCCCGGTACTCGCCCGGATTCTATCATTTTCCGGTACTGACCCTGATTCTACCATTTTTCGGTACTCATTCGGACAGTTTTTCGGTACTCGCACGGATTCTACCTTTTCCCGGTACTCACCCGGATTATATCATTTTCTGGTGCTGACCTTGATTCTACCATTTTTTGATACTCGTTCGGACAGTTTTTCGGTACTCGCACGGATTCTACCTTTTCCCGGTACTCGCCCGGATTATATCATTTTCTGGTGCTGACCTTGATTCTACTATTTTTCGGCACTCGTTCGAACAGTTTTTCAGTACTCGCATGGATTCTACCTTTTTCCGATAGTCGCCCGGATTCTATCATTTTCCGGAACTGACCTTGATTCTACCTTTTCCCGGTACTCGCCCGGATTCTATCATTTTCCGGTACTGCCCCTTATACTACCATTTTTCGGTACTCGTTCGGACAGTTTTTCGGTACTCGCACGGATTCTTCCTTTTCCCGGTACTCGCCCGGATTATATCATTTTCTGGTGCTGACCTTGATTCTACTATTTTTCGGCACTCGTTCGAACAGTTTTTCAGTACTCGCATGGATTCTACCTTTTTCCGATAGTCGCCCGGATTCTATCATTTTCCGGAACTGACCTTGATTCTACCATTTTTCGGCCCTCGTTCGAACAGTTTTTCGGTGCTCGCACGGATTCTACCTTTTCCCGGTACTCGCCCGGATTCTATCATTTTCCGGTACTGCCCCTTATACTACCATTTTTCGGTACTCGTTCGGACAGTTTTTCGGTACTCGCACGGATTCTACCTTTTCCCGGTACTCGCCCGGATTCTATCATTTTCCTGTACTGACCCTGATTCTACCATTTTTCGGTACTCGTTCGGACAGTTTTTCGGTACTCGCACGGATTCTACCTTTTCCCGGTACTCGCCCGGATTATATCATTTTCTGGTGCTGACCTTGATTCTACCATTTTTGGGCACTCGTTCGAACAGTTTTTCGGTACTCGCACTGATTCTACCTTTTCCCGGTACTCGCCCGGATTATATCATTTTCTGGTGCTGACCTTGATTCTACCATTTTTTGATACTCGTTCGGACAGTTTTTCGGTACTCGCACGGATTCTACCTTTTCCCGGTACTCGCCCGGATTCTATCATTTTCCGGTACTGACCCTGATTCTACCATTTTTCGGTACTCATTCGGACAGTTTTTCGGTACTCGCACGGATTCTTCCTTTTCCCGGTACTCGCCCGGATTATATCATTTTCTGGTGCTGACCTTGATTCTACCATTTTTCGGCACTCGTTCGGACAGTTTTTCGGTACTCGTACGGATTCTACCTTTTCCCGGTACTCGCCCGGATTATATCATTTTCTGGTGCTGACCTTGATTCTACCATTTTTCGGCACTTGTTCGGACAGTTTTTCGGTACTCGTACGGATTCTACCTTTTCCCGGTACTCGCCCGGATTATATCATTTTCTGGTGCTGACCTTGATTCTACCATTTTTTGATACTCGTTCGGACAGTTTTTCGGTACTCGCACGGATTCTACCTTTTCCCGGTACTCGCCCGGATTCTATCATTTTCCGGTACTGACCTTGATTCTACCATTTTTCGGTACTCATTCGGACAGTTTTTCGGTACTCGCACGGATTCTACCTTTTCCCGGTACTCGCCCGGATTATATCATTTTCTGGTGCTGACCTTGATTCTACCATTTTTTGATACTCGTTCGGACAGTTTTTCGGTACTCGCACGGATTCTACCTTTTCCCGGTACTCGCCCGGATTCTATCATTTTCCGGTACTGACCCTGATTCTACCATTTTTCGGTACTCATTCGGACAGTTTTTCGGTACTCGCACGGATTCTTCCTTTTCCCGGTACTCGCCCGGATTATATCATTTTCTGGTGCTGACCTTGATTCTACCATTTTTCGGCACTCGTTCGGACAGTTTTTTCGGTACTCGTACGGATTCTACCTTTTCCCGGTACTCGCCCGGATTATATCATTTTCTGGTGCTGACCTTGATTCTACCATTTTTCGGCACTCGTTCGGACAGTTTTTCGGTACTCGTACGGATTCTACCTTTTCCCGGTACTCGCCCGGATTATATCATTTTCTGGTGCTGACCTTGATTCTACCATTTTTTGATACTCGTTCGGACAGTTTTTCGGTACTCGCACGGATTCTACCTTTTCCCGGTACTCGCCCGGATTCTATCATTTTCCGGTACTGACCCTGATTCTACCATTTTTCGATACTCGTTCGGACAGTTTTTCGGTCCTCGCACGGATTCTACATTTTCCCGGTACTCGCCCGGATTATATCATTTTCTGGTGCTGACCTTGATTCTACCATTTTTCGGCACTCGTTCGGACAGTTTTTCGGTACTCGCACGGATTCTAACTTTTCCTGGTACTCGCCCGGATTCTATCATTTTCCGGTACAGCCCCTTATACTACCATTTTTCGGTACTCGTTCGGACAGTTTTTCGGTACTCGCACGGATTCTTCCTTTTCCCAGTACTCGCCCGGATTATATCATTTTCTGGTGCTGACCTTGATTCTACCATTTTTCGGCACTCGTTCGGACAGTTTTTCGGTACTCGCACGGATTCTAACTTTTCCTGGTACTCGCCCGGATTCTATCATTTTCCGGTACAGCCCCTTATACTACCATTTTTCGGTACTCGTTCGGACAGTTTTTCGGTACTCGCACGGATTCTTCCTTTTCCCAGTACTCGCCCGGATTATATCATTTTCTGGTGCTGACCTTGATTCTACCATTTTTTGATACTCGTTCGGACAGTTTTTCGGTACTCGCACGGATTCTACCTTTTCCCGGTACTCGCCCGGATTCTATCATTTTCCGGTACTGCCCCTTATACTACCATTTTTCGGTACTCGTTCGGACAGTTTTTCGGTACTCGCACGGATTCTACCTTTTCCCGGTACTCGCCCGGATTCTATCATTTTCCTGTACTGACCCTGATTCTACCATTTTTCGGTACTCGTTCGGACAGTTTTTCGGTACTCGCACGGATTCTACCTTTTCCCGGTACTCGCCCGGATTATATCATTTTCTGGTGCTGACCTTGATTCTACCAATTTTCGGCACTCGTTCGAACAGTTTTTCGGTACTCGCACGGAATCTACCTTTTCCCGGTACTCGCCCGGATTATATCATTTTCTGGTGCTGACCTTGATTCTACCATTTTTCGGCACTCGTTCGGACAGTTTTTCGGTACTCGCACGGATTCTAACTTTTCCTGGTACTCGCCCGGATTCTATCATTTTCAGGTACAGCCCCTTATACTACCATTTTTCGGTACTCGTTCAGACAGTTTTTCGGTACTCGCACGGATTCTTCCTTTTCCCGGTACTCGCCCGGATTATATCATTTTCTGGTGCTGACCTTGATTCTACCATTTTTCGGCACTCGTTCGGACAGTTTTTCGGTACTCGCACGGATTCTACCTTTTCCCGGTACTCGCCCGGATTATATCATTTTCTGGTGCTGACCTTGATTCTACCATTTTTTGATACTCGTTCGGACAGTTTTTCGGTACTCGCACGGATTCTACCTTTTCCCGGTACTCGCCCGGATTCTATCATTTTCCGGTACTGACCCTGATTCTACCATTTTTCGGTACTCATTCGGACAGTTTTTCGGTACTCGCACGGATTCTTCCTTTTCCCGGTACTCGCCCGGATTATATCATTTTCTGGTGCTGACCTTGATTCTACCATTTTTCGGCACTCGTTCGGACAGTTTTTCGGTACTCGCACGGATTCTAACTTTTCCTGGTACTCGCCCGGATTCTATCATTTTCAGGTACAGCCCCTTATACTACCATTTTTCGGTACTCGTTCAGACAGTTTTTCGGTACTCGCACGGATTCTTCCTTTTCCCGGTACTCGCCCGGATTATATCATTTTCTGGTGCTGACCTTGATTCTACCATTTTTCGGCACTCGTTCGGACAGTTTTTCGGTACTCGCACGGATTCTACCTTTTCCCGGTACTCGCCCGGATTATATCATTTTCTGGTGCTGACCTTGATTCTACCATTTTTTGATACTCGTTCGGACAGTTTTTCGGTACTCGCACGGATTCTACCTTTTCCCGGTACTCGCCCGGATTCTATCATTTTCCGGTACTGACCCTGATTCTACCATTTTTCGGTACTCATTCGGACAGTTTTTCGGTACTCGCACGGATTCTTCCTTTTCCCGGTACTCGCCCGGATTATATCATTTTCTGGTGCTGACCTTGATTCTACCATTTTTCGGCACTCGTTCGGACAGTTTTTCGGTACTCGTACGGATTCTACCTTTTCCCGGTACTCGCCCGGATTATATCATTTTCTGGTGCTGACCTTGATTCTACCATTTTTCGGCACTCGTTCGGACAGTTTTTCGGTACTCGTACGGATTCTACCTTTTCCCGGTACTCGCCCGGATTATATCATTTTCTGGTGCTGACCTTGATTCTACCATTTTTTGATACTCGTTCGGACAGTTTTTCGGTACTCGCACGGATTCTACCTTTTCCCGGTACTCGCCCGGATTCTATCATTTTCCGGTACTGACCCTGATTCTACCATTTTTCGATACTCGTTCGGACAGTTTTTCGGTCCTCGCACGGATTCTACATTTTCCCGGTACTCGCCCGGATTATATCATTTTCTGGTGCTGACCTTGATTCTACCATTTTTCGGCACTCGTTCGGACAGTTTTTCGGTACTCGCACGGATTCTAACTTTTCCTGGTACTCGCCCGGATTCTATCATTTTCCGGTACAGCCCCTTATACTACCATTTTTCGGTACTCGTTCGGACAGTTTTTCGGTACTCGCACGGATTCTTCCTTTTCCCAGTACTCGCCCGGATTATATCATTTTCTGGTGCTGACCTTGATTCTACCATTTTTCGGCACTCGTTCGGACAGTTTTTCGGTACTCGCACGGATTCTAACTTTTCCTGGTACTCGCCCGGATTCTATCATTTTCCGGTACAGCCCCTTATACTACCATTTTTCGGTACTCGTTCGGACAGTTTTTCGGTACTCGCACGGATTCTTCCTTTTCCCAGTACTCGCCCGGATTATATCATTTTCTGGTGCTGACCTTGATTCTACCATTTTTTGATACTCGTTCGGACAGTTTTTCGGTACTCGCACGGATTCTACCTTTTCCCGGTACTCGCCCGGATTCTATCATTTTCCGGTACTGACCCTGATTCTACCATTTTTCGGTACTCGCCCGTATTATATCATTTTCTGGTGCTGACCATGATTCTACCATTTTTCGGCACTCGTTCGAACAGTTTTTCGGTACTCGCACGGATTCTACCTTTTCCCGGTACTCGCCCGAATTATATCATTTTCTGGTGCTGACCTTGATTCTACAATTTTTCGGCACTCGTTCGAACAGTTTTTCTGTACTCGCACGGATTCTACCTTTTCCCGGTACTCGTCCGGATTATATCATTTTCCGGAACTAACCTTGATTCTACCATTTTTCGGCACTCGTTCGAACAGTTTTTCTATACTCGCACGGATTCTACCTTTTCCCGGTACTCGCCCGGATTATATCATTTTCTGGTGCTAACCTTGATTCTACCATTTTTCGGCACTCGTTCGAAGAGTTTTTCGGTACTCGCACTGATTCTACCTTTTCCCGGTACTCGCCCGGATTATATCATTTTCTGGTGCTGACCTTGATTCTACCATTTTTCAGCACTCGTTCGAACACTTTTTCGGTACTCGCACGGATTCTACCTTTTCCCGGTACTCGCCCGGATTATATCATTTTCTGGTGCTGACCTTGATTCTACCATTTTTCGGTACTCGTTCGGACAGTTTTTTCGGTAACTCGCACGGATTCTAACTTTTCCCGGTACTCGCGCCGGATTCTATCATTTTCTAGGTGCTGACCTTGATTCTACCATTTTTTCGGCACTCGTTCGAACAGTTTTTCGGTACTCGCACGGATTCTACCTTTTCCCGGTACTCGCCCGGATTCTATCATTTTCCGGTACAGCCCCTTATACTACCATTTTTCGGTACTCGTTCGGACAGTTTTTCGGTACTCGCACGGATTCTTCCTTTTCCCGGTACTCGCCCGGATTATATCATTTTCTGGTGCTGACCTTGATTCTACCATTTTTCGGCACTCGTTCGGACAGTTTTTCGGTACTCGCACTGATTCTACCTTTTCCCGGTACTCGCCCGGATTATATCATTTTCTGGTGCTGACCTTGATTCTACCATTTTTTGATACTCGTTCGGACAGTTTTTCGGTACTCGCACGGATTCTACCTTTTCCCGGTACTCGCCCGGATTCTATCATTTTCCGGTACTGCCCCTTATACTACCATTTTTCGGTACTCGTTCGCGACAGTTTTTCGGTACTTCGCACGGATTCTACCTTTTCCCGGTACTCGCCCGGATTCTATCATTTTCCTGTACTGACCCTGATTCTACCATTTTTCGGTACTCGTTCGGACAGTTTTTCGGTACTCGCACGGATTCTACCTTTTCCCGGTACTCGCCCGGATTATATCATTTTCTGGTGCTGACCTTGATTCTACCAATTTTCGGCACTCGTTCGCACAGTTTTTCGGTACTCGCACGGATTCTACCTTTTCCCGGTACTCGCCCGGATTATATCATTTTCTGGTGCTGACCTTGATTCTACCATTTTTCGGCACTCGTTCGGACAGTTTTTCGGTACTCGCACGGATTCTAACTTTTCCTGGTACTCGCCCGGATTCTATCATTTTCAGGTACAGCCCCTTATACTACCATTTTTCGGTACTCGTTCAGACAGTTTTTCGGTACTCGCACGGATTCTTCCTTTTCCCGGTACTCGCCCGGATTATATCATTTTCTGGTGCTGACCTTGATTCTACCATTTTTCGGCACTCGTTCGGACAGTTTTTCGGTACTCCGCACGGATTCTACCTTTTCCCCGGTACTCGCCCGGATTATATCATTTTCTGGTGCTGACCTTGATTCTACCATTTTTTGATACTCGTTCGGACAGTTTTTCGGTACTCGCACGGATTCTACCTTTTCCCGGTACTCGCCCGGATTCTATCATTTTCCGGTACTGACCCTGATTCTACCATTT
>CAMFYI010000346.1:0-75104 GCA_945999865.1 Vitis cinerea var. helleri x Vitis rupestris | reverse complement strand
CCCGGATTCTACCATTTTTCGGTATTCACACTGATTGTAACCTTTTCCGGGACTCATCCGATCAGCTTTTCGGTACTCGCACGGATTGCTGCCGATCCCGATATTGGCCCGGATTCTACCATTTTTCGGTATTCACACTGATTGTAACCTTTTCCGGGATTCACCCGATCAGCTTTTCGGTACTCGCACGGATTGCTGCCGATCCCGATACTCGCTCGGATTCTACCATTTTTCGGTATTCAAACTGATTGTAACCTTTTCCGGGACTCACCCGATCAGCATTTCGGTACTCGCACGGATTGCTGCCGATCCCGATATTGGCCCGAATTCTACCATTTTTCGGTATTCACACTGATTGTAACCTTTTCCGGTACTCATCCGATCAGCTTTTCGGTACTCGCACGGATTGCTGCCGATCCCGATATTGGCCCTAATTCTACCATTTTTCGGTATTCACACTGATTGTAAACTTTTCCGGACTCATCCGATCAGCTTTTCGGTACTCGCACGGATTGCTGCCGATCCCGATATTGGCCCAAATTCTACCATTTTTCAGTATTCACACTGATTGTAACCTTTTCCGGGACTCACCCGATCAGCTTTTCGGTACTCGCACGGATTGCTGCCGATCCCGATACTCGCTCGGATTCTACCATTTTTCGGTATTCAAACTGATTGTAACCTTTTCCGGGACTCACCCGATCAGCATTTCGGTACTCGCACGGATTGCTGCCGATCCCGATATTGGCCCGAATTCTACCATTTTTCGGTATTCACACTGATTGTAACCTTTTCCGGTACTCATCCGATCAGCTTTTCGGTACTCGAACGGATTGCTGCCGATCCCGATATTGGCCCGAATTCTACCATTTTTCGGTATTCACACTGATTGTAACCTTTTCCGGGACTCATCCGATCAGCTTTTCGGTACTCGCACGGATTCCAGCCGATCCCCATAGCGGCCCGGATTCTACCATTTTTCGGTATTCACACTGATTGTAACCTTTTCCGGGACTCATCCGATCAGCTTTTCGGTACTCGCACGGATTGCTGCCGATCCCGATACTCGCTCGGATTCTACCATTTTTCGGTATTCAAACTGATTGTAACCTTTTCCGGGACTCACCCGATCAGCATTTCGGTACTCGCACGGATTGCTGCCGATCCCGATATTGGCCCGAATTCTACCATTTTTCGGTATTCACACTGATTGTAACCTTTTCCGGTACTCATCCGATCAGCTTTTCGGTACTCGCACGGATTGCTGCCGATCCCGATATTGGCCCGAATTCTACCATTTTTCGGTATTCACACTGATTGTAACCTTTTCCGGGACTCATCCGATCAGCTTTTCGGTACTCGCACGGATTGCTGCCGATCCCGATATTGGCCCTAATTCTACCATTTTTCGGTATTCACACTGATTGTAAACTTTTCCGGGACTCATCCGATCAGCTTTTCGGTACTCGCACGGATTCCAGCCGATCCCCATATCGGCCCGGATTCTACCATTTTTCGGTATTCACACTGATTGTAACCTTTTCCCGGGACTCACCCGATCAGCTTTTCGGTACTCGCACGGATTGCGGCCGATCCCGATACTCGCTCGGATTCTACCATTTTTCGGTATTCAAACTGATTGTAACCTTTTCCGGGACTCACCCGATCAGCATTTCGGTACTCGCACGGATTGCTGCCGATCCCGATATTGGCCCGAATTCTACCATTTTTCGGTATTCACACTGATTGTAACCTTTTCCGGTACTCATCCGATCAGCTTTTCGGTACTCGCACGGATTGCTGCCGATCCCGATATTGGCCCTAATTCTACCATTTTTCGGTATTCACACTGATTGTAAACTTTTCCGGGACTCATCCGATCAGCTTTTCGGTACTCGCACGGATTCCAGCCGATCCCCATATCGGCCCGGATTCTAACATTTTTCGGTATTCACACTGATTGTAACCTTTTCCGGGACTCACCCGATCAGCTTTTCGGTACTCGCACGGATTGCTGCCGATCCCCATACTCGCTCGGATTCTACCATTTTTCGGTATTCACACTGATTGTAACCTTTTCCGGGACTCACCCGATCAGCATTACGGTACTCGCACGGATTGCTGCCGATCCCGATATTGGCCCGAATTCTACCATTTTTCGGTATTCACAGTGATTGTAACCTTTTCCGGGGACTCACCCGATCAGCATTACGGTACTCGCACGGATTGCTGCCGATCCCGATATTGGCCCGAATTCTACCATTTTTCGGTATTCACACTGATTGTAACCTTTTCCGGGACTCATCCGATCAGCTTTTCGGTACTCGCACGGATTGCTGCCGATCCCGATATTGGCCCGAATTCTACCATTTTTCGGTATTCACACTGATTGTAACCTTTTCCGGGACTCATCCGATCAGCTTTTCGGTACTCTCACGGATTGCTGCCGATCCCGATACTCGCTCGGATTCTACCATTTTTCGGTATTCAAACTGATTGTAACCTTTTCCGGGACTCACCCGATCAGCATTTCGGTACTCGCACGGATTGCTGCCGATCCCGATATTGGCCCGAATTCTACCATTTTTCGGTATTCACACTGATTGTAACCTTTTCCGGTACTCATCCGATCAGCTTTTCGGTACTCGCACGGATTGCTGCCGATCCCGATATTGGCCCGAATTCTACCATTTTTCGGTATTCACACTGATTGTAACCTTTTCCGGGACTCATCCGATCAGCTTTTCGGTACTCGCACGGATTGCTGCCGATCCCGATATTGGCCCTAATTCTACCATTTTTCGGTATTCACACTGATTGTAAACTTTTCCGGGACTCATCCGATCAGCTTTTCGGTACTCGCGCACGATTCCAGCCGATCCCCATATCGGCCCGGATTCTACCATTTTTCGGTATTCACACTGATTGTAACCTTTTCCGGGACTCACCCGATCAGCTTTTCGGTACTCGCACGGATTGCTGCCGATCCCCATACTCGCTCGGATTCTACCATTTTTCGGTATTCACACTGATTGTAACCTTTTCCGGGACTCACCCGATCAGCATTACGGTACTCCGCACGGATTGCTGCCGATCCCGATATTGGCCCGAATTCTACCATTTTTCGGTATTCACACTGATTGTAACCTTTTCCGGGACTCATCCGATCAGCTTTTCGGTACTCGCACGGATTGCTGCCGATCCCGATATTGGCCCGAATTCTACCATTTTTCGGTATTCACACTGATTGTAACCTTTTCCGGGACTCATCCGATCAGCTTTTCGGTACTCGCACGGATTGCTGCCGATCCCGATACTCGCTCGGATTCTACCATTTTTCGGTATTCAAACTGATTGTAACCTTTTCCGGGACTCACCCGATCAGCATTTCGGTACTCGCACGGATTGCTGCCGATCCCGATATTGGCCCGAATTCTACCATTTTTCGGTATTCACACTGATTGTAACCTTTTCCGGTACTCATCCGATCAGCTTTTCGGTACTCGCACGGATTGCTGCCGATCCCGATATTGGCCCGAATTCTACCATTTTTCGGTATTCACACTGATTGTAACCTTTTCCGGGACTCACCCGATCAGCATTACGGTACTCGCACGGATTGCTGCCGATCCCGATATTGGCCCGAATTCTACCATTTTTCGGTATTCACACTGATTGTAACCTTTTCCGGGACTCATCCGATCAGCTTTTCGGTACTCGCACGGATTGCTGCCGATCCCGATATTGGCCCGAATTCTACCATTTTTCGGTATTCACACTGATTGTAACCTTTTCCGGGACTCATCCGATCAGCTTTTCGGTACTCGCACGGATTGCTGCCGATCCCGATACTCGCTCGGATTCTACCATTTTTCGGTATTCAAACTGATTGTAACCTTTTCCGGGACTCACCCGATCAGCATTTCGGTACTCGCACGGATTGCTGCCGATCCCGATATTGGCCCGAATTCTACCATTTTTCGGTATTCACACTGATTGTAACCTTTTCCGGTACTCATCCGATCAGCTTTTCGGTACTCGCACGGATTGCTGCCGATCCCGATATTGGCCCGAATTCTACCATTTTTCGGTATTCACACTGATTGTAACCTTTTCCGGGACTCACCCGATCAGCATTACGGTACTCGCACGGATTGCTGCCGATCCCGATATTGGCCCGAATTCTACCATTTTTCGGTATTCACACTGATTGTAACCTTTTCCGGGACTCATCCGATCAGCTTTTCGGTACTCGCACGGATTGCTGCCGATCCCGATATTGGCCCCGAATTCTACCATTTTTCGGTATTCACACTGATTGTAACCTTTTCCGGGACTCATCCGATCAGCTTTTCGGTACTCGCACGGATTGCTGCCGATCCCGATACTCGCTCGGATTCTACCATTTTTCGGTATTCAAACTGATTGTAACCTTTTCCGGGACTCACCCGATCAGCATTTCGGTACTCGCACGGATTGCTGCCGATCCCGATATTGGCCCGAATTCTACCATTTTTCGGTATTCACACTGATTGTAACCTTTTCCGGTACTCATCCGATCAGCTTTTCGGTACTCGCACGGATTGCTGCCGATCCCGATATTGGCCCGAATTCTACCATTTTTCGGTATTCACACTGATTGTAACCTTTTCCGGGACTCATCCGATCAGCTTTTCGGTACTCGCACGGATTGCTGCCGATCCCGATATTGGCCCTAATTCTACCATTTTTCGGTATTCACACTGATTGTAAACTTTTCCGGGACTCATCCGATCAGCTTTTCGGTACTCGCACGGATTCCAGCCGATCCCCATATCGGCCCGGATTCTACCATTTTTCGGTATTCACACTGATTGTAACCTTTTCCGGGACTCACCCGATCAGCTTTTCGGTACTCGCACGGATTGCGGCCGATCCCGATACTCGCTCGGATTCTACCATTTTTCGGTATTCAAACTGATTGTAACCTTTTCCGGGACTCACCCGATCAGCATTTCGGTACTCGCACGGATTGCTGCCGATCCCGATATTGGCCCCGAATTCTACCATTTTTCGGTATTCACACTGATTGTAACCTTTTCCGGTACTCATCCCGATCAGCTTTTCGGTACTCGCACGGATTGCTGCCGATCCCGATATTGGCCCTAATTCTACCATTTTTCGGTATTCACACTGATTGTAAACTTTTCCGGGACTCATCCGATCAGCTTTTCGGTACTCTCGCACGGATTCCAGTCGATCCCCATATCGGCCCGGATTCTACCATTTTTCGGTATTCACACTGATTGTAACCTTTTCCGGGACTCACCCGATCAGCTTTTCGGTACTCGCACGGATTGCTGCCGATCCCCATACTCGCTCGGATTCTACCATTTTTCGGTATTCACACTGATTGTAACCTTTTCCGGGACTCACCCGATCAGCATTACGGTACTCGCACGGATTGCTGCCGATCCCGATATTGGCCCGAATTCTACCATTTTTCGGTATTCACACTGATTGTAACCTTTTCCGGGGACTCATCCGATCAGCTTTTCGGTACTCGCACGGATTGCTGCCGATCCCGATATTGGCCCGAATTCTACCATTTTTCGGTATTCACACTGATTGTAACCTTTTCCGGGACTCATCCGATCAGCTTTTCGGTACTCGCACGGATTGCTGCCGATCCCGATACTCGCTCGGATTCTACCATTTTTCGGTATTCAAACTGATTGTAACCTTTTCCGGGACTCACCCGATCAGCATTTCGGTACTCGCACGGATTGCTGCCGATCCCGATATTGGCCCGAATTCTACCATTTTTCGGTATTCACACTGATTGTAACCTTTTCCGGGACTCACCCGATCAGCATTACGGTACTCGCCACGGATTGCTGCCGATCCCGATATTGGCCCGAATTCTACCATTTTTCGGTATTCACACTGATTGTAACCTTTTCCGGGACTCACCCGATCAGCATTACGGTACTCGCACGGATTGCTGCCGATCCCGATATTGGCCCGAATTCTACCATTTTTTCGGTATTCACACTGATTGTAACCTTTTCCGGGACTCATCCGATCAGCTTTTCGGTACTCGCACGGATTGCTGCCGATCCCGATATTGGCCCGAATTCTACCATTTTTCGGTATTCACACTGATTGTAACCTTTTCCGGGACTCATCCGATCAGCTTTTCGGTACTCGCACGGATTGCTGCCGATCCCGATACTCGCTCGGATTCTACCATTTTTCGGTATTCAAACTGATTGTAACCTTTTCCGGGACTCACCCGATCAGCATTTCGGTACTCGCACGGATTGCTGCCGATCCCGATATTGGCCCGAATTCTACCATTTTTCGGTATTCACACTGATTGTAACCTTTTCCGGTACTCATCCGATCAGCTTTTCGGTACTCGCACGGATTGCTGCCGATCCCGATATTGGCCCGAATTCTACCATTTTTCGGTATTCACACTGATTGTAACCTTTTCCGGGACTCATCCGATCAGCTTTTCGGTACTCGCACGGATTGCTGCCGATCCCGATATTGGCCCTAATTCTACCATTTTTCGGTATTCACACTGATTGTAAACTTTTCCGGGACTCATCCGATCAGCTTTTCGGTACTCGCACGGATTCCAGCCGATCCCCATATCGGCCCCGGATTCTACCATTTTTCGGTATTCACACTGATTGTAACCTTTTCCGGGACTCACCCGATCAGCTTTTCGGTACTCGCACGGATTGCGGCCGATCCCGATACTCGCTCGGATTCTACCATTTTTCGGTATTCAAACTGATTGTAACCTTTTCCGGGACTCACCCGATCAGCATTTCGGTACTCGCACGGATTGCTGCCGATCCCGATATTGGCCCGAATTCTACCATTTTTCGGTATTCACACTGATTGTAACCTTTTCCGGTACTCATCCGATCAGCTTTTCGGTACTCGCACGGATTGCTGCCGATCCCGATATTGGCCCTAATTCTACCATTTTTCGGTATTCACACTGATTGTAAACTTTTCCGGGACTCATCCGATCAGCTTTTCGGTACTCGCACGGATTCCAGTCGATCCCCATATCGGCCCGGATTCTACCATTTTTCGGTATTCACACTGATTGTAACCTTTTCCGGGGACTCATCCGATCAGCTTTTCGGTACTCGCACGGATTCCAGTCGATCCCCATATCGGCCCGGATTCTACCATTTTTCGGTATTCACACTGATTGTAACCTTTTCCGGGACTCATCCGATCAGCTTTTCGGTACTCGCACGGATTGCTGCCGATCCCGATATTGGCCCTAATTCTACCATTTTTCGGTATTCACACTGATTGTAAACTTTTCCGGGACTCATCTGATCAGCTTTTCGGTACTCGCACGGATTGCTGCCGATCCCCATAGCGGCCCGGATTCTACCATTTTTTCGGTATTCACAGTGATTGTAACCTTTTCCGGGACTCATCCGATCAGCTTTTCGGTACTCCGCACGGATTGCTGCCGATCCCGATATTGGCCCGATTTCTACCATTTTTCGGTATTCACACTGATTGTAACCTTTTCTGGGGCTCATCCGATCTGCTTTTTGGTACTCGCACGGATTCCAGCCGATCCCCATATCGGCCCGGATTCTACCATTTTTCGGTATTCACACTGATTGTAACCTTTTCCGGGACTCACCCGATCAGCTTTTCGGTACTCGCACGGATTGCTACCGATCCCGATACTCGCTCGGATTCTACCATTTTTCGGTATTCACACTGATTGTAACCTTTTCCGGGACTCACCCGATCAGCATTTCGATACTCGCACGGATTGCTGCCGATCCCGATATCGGCCCGAATTCTACCATTTTTCGGTATTCACACTGATTGTAACTTTTTCCGGGACTCATCCGATCAGCTTTTCGGTACTCGCACGGATTGCTGCCGATCCCGATATTGGCCCGAATTCTACCATTTTTCGGTATTCACACTGATTGTAACCTTTTCCGGGACTCATCCGATCAGCTTTTCGGTACTCGCACGGATTCCAACCGATCCCCATAGCGGCCCGGATTCTACCATTTTTCGGTATTCACACTGATTGTAACCTTTTCCGGGACTCATCCGATCAGCTTTTCGGTACTCGCACGGATTGCTGCCGATCCCCATAGCGGCCCGGATTCTACCATTTTTCGGTATTCACACTGATTGTAACCTTTTCCGGGACTCATCCGATCAGCTTTTCGGTACTCGCACGGATTGCTGCCGATCCCGATATTGGCCCGATTTCTACCATTTTTCGGTATTCACACTGATTGTAACCTTTTCTGGGGCTCATCCGATCTGCTTTTTGGTACTCGCACGGATTCCAGCCGATCCCCATATCGGCCCGGATTCTACCATTTTTCGGTATTCACACTGATTGTAACCTTTTCCGGGACTCATCCGATCAGCTTTTCGGTACTCGCACGGATTGCTGCCGATCCCCATACTCGCTCGGATTCTACCATTTTTCGGTATTCACACTGATTGTAACCTTTTCCGGGACTCACCCGATCAGCATTTCGGTACTCGCACGGATTGCTGCCGATCCCGATATTGGCCCGAATTCTACCATTTTTCGGTATTCACACTGATTGTAACCTTTTCCGGGACTCATCCGATCAGCTTTTCGGTACTCGCACGGATTGCTGCCGATCCCGATATTGGCCCGAATTCTACCATTTTTCGGTATTCACACTGATTGTAACCTTTTCCGGGACTCATCCGATCAGCTTTTCGGTACTCGCACGGATTGCTGCCGATCCCGATATTGGCCCGAATTCTACCATTTTTCGGTATTCACACTGATTGTAACCTTTTCCGGGACTCATCCGATCAGCTTTTCGGTACTCGCACGGATTGCTGCCGATCCCGATATTGGCCCGAATTCTACCATTTTTCGGTATTCACACTGATTGTAACCTTTTCCGGGACTCATCCGATCAGCATTACGGTACTCGCACGGATTGCTGCCGATCCCGATATTGGCCCGAATTCTACCATTTTTCGGTATTCACACTGATTGTAACCTTTTCCGGGACTCATCCGATCAGCTTTTCGGTACTCGCACGGATTGCTGCCGATCCCGATATTGGCCCGAATTCTACCATTTTTCGGTATTCACACTGATTGTAACCTTTTCCGGGACTCATCCGATCAGCTTTTCGGTACTCGCACGGATTGCTGCCGATCCCGATACTCGCTCGGATTCTACCATTTTTCGGTATTCAAACTGATTGTAACCTTTTCCGGGACTCACCCGATCAGCATTTCGGTACTCGCACGGATTGCTGCCGATCCCGATATTGGCCCGAATTCTACCATTTTTCGGTATTCACACTGATTGTAACCTTTTCCGGTACTCATCCGATCAGCTTTTCGGTACTCGCACGGATTGCTGCCGATCCCGATATTGGCCCGAATTCTACCATTTTTCGGTATTCACACTGATTGTAACCTTTTCCGGGACTCATCCGATCAGCTTTTCGGTACTCGCACGGATTGCTGCCGATCCCGATATTGGCCCTAATTCTACCATTTTTCGGTATTCACACTGATTGTAAACTTTTCCGGGACTCATCCGATCAGCTTTTCGGTACTCGCACGGATTCCAGCCGATCCCCATATCGGCCCGGATTCTACCATTTTTCGGTATTCACACTGATTGTAACCTTTTCCGGGACTCACCCGATCAGCTTTTCGGTACTCGCACGGATTGCGGCCGATCCCGATACTCGCTCGGATTCTACCATTTTTCGGTATTCAAACTGATTGTAACCTTTTCCGGGACTCACCCGATCAGCATTTCGGTACTCGCACGGATTGCTGCCGATCCCGATATTGGCCCGAATTCTACCATTTTTCGGTATTCACACTGATTGTAACCTTTTCCGGTACTCATCCGATCAGCTTTTCGGTACTCGCACGGATTGCTGCCGATCCCGATATTGGCCCTAATTCTACCATTTTTCGGTATTCACACTGATTGTAAACTTTTCCGGGACTCATCCGATCAGCTTTTCGGTACTCGCACGGATTCCAGTCGATCCCCATATCGGCCCGGATTCTACCATTTTTCGGTATTCACACTGATTGTAACCTTTTCCGGGACTCATCCGATCAGCTTTTCGGTACTCGCACGGATTCCAGTCGATCCCCATATCGGCCCGGATTCTACCATTTTTCGGTATTCACACTGATTGTAACCTTTTCCGGGACTCATCCGATCAGCTTTTCGGTACTCGCACGGATTGCTGCCGATCCCGATATTGGCCCTAATTCTACCATTTTTCGGTATTCACACTGATTGTAAACTTTTCCGGGACTCATCTGATCAGCTTTTCGGTACTCGCACGGATTGCTGCCGATCCCCATAGCGGCCCGGATTCTACCATTTTTCGGTATTCACAGTGATTGTAACCTTTTCCGGGACTCATCCGATCAGCTTTTCGGTACTCGCACGGATTGCTGCCGATCCCGATATTGGCCCGATTTCTACCATTTTTCGGTATTCACACTGATTGTAACCTTTTCTGGGGCTCATCCGATCTGCTTTTTGGTACTCGCACGGATTCCAGCCGATCCCCATATCGGCCCGGATTCTACCATTTTTCGGTATTCACACTGATTGTAACCTTTTCCGGGACTCACCCGATCAGCTTTTCGGTACTCGCACGGATTGCAACCGATCCCGATACTCGCTCGGATTCTACCATTTTTCGGTATTCACACTGATTGTAACCTTTTCCGGGACTCACCCGATCAGCATTTCGATACTCGCACGGATTGCTGCCGATCCCGATATCGGCCCGAATTCTACCATTTTTCGGTATTCACACTGATTGTAACTTTTTCCGGGACTCATCCGATCAGCTTTTCGGTACTCGCACGGATTGCTGCCGATCCCGATATTGGCCCGAATTCTACCATTTTTCGGTATTCACACTGATTGTAACCTTTTCCGGGACTCATCCGATCAGCTTTTCGGTACTCGCACGGATTCCAACCGATCCCCATAGCGGCCCGGATTCTACCATTTTTCGGTATTCACACTGATTGTAACCTTTTCCGGGACTCATCCGATCAGCTTTTCGGTACTCGCACGGATTGCTGCCGATCCCCATAGCGGCCCGGATTCTACCATTTTTCGGTATTCACACTGATTGTAACCTTTTCCGGGACTCATCCGATCAGCTTTTCGGTACTCGCACGGATTGCTGCCGATCCCGATATTGGCCCGATTTCTACCATTTTTCGGTATTCACACTGATTGTAACCTTTTCTGGGGCTCATCCGATCTGCTTTTTGGTACTCGCACGGATTCCAGCCGATCCCCATATCGGCCCGGATTCTACCATTTTTCGGTATTCACACTGATTGTAACCTTTTCCGGGACTCATCCGATCAGCTTTTCGGTACTCGCACGGATTGCTGCCGATCCCCATACTCGCTCGGATTCTACCATTTTTCGGTATTCACACTGATTGTAACCTTTTCCGGGACTCACCCGATCAGCATTTCGGTACTCGCACGGATTGCTGCCGATCCCGATATTGGCCCGAATTCTACCATTTTTCGGTATTCACACTGATTGTAACCTTTTCCGGGACTCATCCGATCAGCTTTTCGGTACTCGCACGGATTGCTGCCGATCCCGATATTGGCCCGAATTCTACCATTTTTCGGTATTCACACTGATTGTAACCTTTTCCGGGACTCATCCGATCAGCTTTTCGGTACTCGCACGGATTGCTGCCGATCCCGATATTGGCCCGAATTCTACCATTTTTCGGTATTCACACTGATTGTAACCTTTTCCGGGACTCATCCGATCAGCTTTTCGGTACTCGCACGGATTGCTGCCGATCCCGATATTGGCCCGAATTCTACCATTTTTCGGTATTCACACTGATTGTAACCTTTTCCGGGACTCATCCGATCAGCTTTTCGGTACTCGCTCGGATTGCTGCCGATCCCGATAGTGGCCCGAATTCTACCATTTTTCGGTATTCACACTGATTGTAACCTTTTCTGGGAATCATCCGATCAGCTTTTCGGTACTCGCACGGATTGCTGCCGATCCCGATACTGGCCCGGATTCTACCATTTTTCGGTATTCACACTGATTGTAACCTTTTCCGGGACTCATCCGATCAGCTTTTCGGTACTCGCACGGATTGCTGCCGATCCCGATACTGGCCCGGATTCTACCATTTTTCGGTATTCACACTGATTGTAACCTTTTCCGGGACTCATCCGATCAGCTTTTCGGTACTCGCACGGATTCCACCCGATCCCCATATCGGCCCGGATTCTACCATTTTTCGGTATTCACACTGATTGTAACCTTTTCCGGGACTCACCCGATCAGCTTTTCGGTACTCGCACGGATTGCTGCCGATCCCCATACTCGCTCGGATTCTACCATTTTTCGGTATTCACACTGATTGTAACCTTTTCCGGGACTCACCCGATCAGCATTTCGGTACTCGCACGGATTGCTGCCGATCCCGATATTGGCCCGAATTCTACCATTTTTCGGTATTCACACTGATTGTAACCTTTTCCGGGACTCATCCGATCAGCTTTTCGGTACTCGCACGGATTGCTGCCGATCCCGATATTGGCCCGAATTCTACCATTTTTCGGTATTCACACTGATTGTAACCTTTTCCGGGACTCAT
Source organism: Vitis cinerea var. helleri x Vitis rupestris (assembly GCA_945999865.1). Classification (NCBI taxonomy): domain Eukaryota; kingdom Viridiplantae; phylum Streptophyta; class Magnoliopsida; order Vitales; family Vitaceae; genus Vitis; species Vitis cinerea var. helleri x Vitis rupestris. The sequence goes on along the minus strand of CAMFYI010000346.1, from coordinate 62,406 downwards.
CCGATCAGCTTTTCGGTACTCGCACGTATTGCTGCCGATCCCGATATTGGCCCGAATTCTACCATTTTTCGGTATTCACACTGATTGTAACCTTTTCCGGGACTCATCCGATCAGCTTTTCGGTACTCGCACGGATTCCAACCGATCCCCATAGCGGCCCGGATTCTACCATTTTTCGGTATTCACACTGATTGTAACCTTTTCCGGGACTCATCCGATCAGCTTTTCGGTACTCGCACGGATTGCTGCCGATCCCGATATTGGCCCGGATTCTACCATTTTTCGGTATTCACACTGATTGTAACCTTTTCCGGGACTCATCCGATCAGCTTTTCGGTACTCGCTCGGATTGCTGCCGATCCCGATATTGGCCCGAATTCTACCATTTTTCGGTATTCACACTGATTGTAACCTTTTCTGGGACTCATCCAATCAGCTTTTCGGTACTCGCACGGATTGCTGCCGATCCCGATACTGGCCCGGATTCTACCATTTTTCGGTATTCACACTGATTGTAACCTTTTCCGGGACTCATCCGATCAGCTTTTCGGTACTCGCACGGATTCCAGCCGATCCCCATAGCGGCCCGGATTCTACCATTTTTCGGTATTCACACTGATTGTAACCTTTTCCGGGACTCATCCGATCAGCTTTTCGGTACTCGCACGGATTGCTGCCGATCCCGATACTGGCCCGGATTATACCATTTTTCGGTATTCACACTGATTGTAACCTTTTCCGGGACTCATCCGATCAGCTTTTCGGTACTCGCACGGATTGCTGCCGATCCCGATATTGGCCCTAATTCTACCATTTTTCGGTATTCACACTGATTGTAAACTTTTCCGGGACTCATCTGATCAGCTTTTCGGTACTCGCACGGATTGCTGCCGATCCCCATAGCGGCCCGGATTCTACCATTTTTCGGTATTCACAGTGATTGTAACCTTTTCCGGGACTCATCCGATCAGCTTTTCGGTACTCGCACGGATTGCTGCCGATCCCGATATTGGCCCGAATTCTACCATTTTTCGGTATTCACACTGATTGTAACCTTTTCTGGGGCTCATCCGATCTGCTTTTTGGTACTCGCACGGATTCCAGCCGATCCCCATATCGGCCCGGATTCTACCATTTTTCGGTATTCACACTGATTGTAACCTTTTCCGGGACTCACCCGATCAGCTTTTCGGTACTCGCACGGATTGCTGCCGATCCCGATACTCGCTCGGATTCTACCATTTTTCGGTATTCACACTGATTGTAACCTTTTCCGGGACTCATCCGATCAGCTTTTCGGTACTCGCACGGATTCCACCCGATCCCCATAGCGGCCCGGATTCTACCATTTTTCGGTATTCACACTGATTGTAACCTTTTCCGGGACTCATCCGATCAGCTCTTCGGTACTCGCACGGATTGCTGTCGATCCCGATATTGGCCCGGATTCTACCATTTTTCGGTATTCACACTGATTGTAACCTTTTCCGGGACTCACCCGATCAGCTTTTCGGTACTCGCACGGATTGCCGCCGATCCCGATACTCGCTCGGATTCTACCATTTTTCGGTATTCAAACTGATTGTAACCTTTTCCGGGACTCACCCGATCAGCATTTCGGTACTCGCACGGATTGCTGCCGATCCCGATATTGGCCCGAATTCTACCATTTTTCGGTATTCACACTGATTGTAACCTTTTCCGGTACTCATCCGATCAGCTTTTCGGTACTCGCACGGATTGCTGCCGATCCCGATATTGGCCCTAGTTCTACCATTTTTTGGGATTCACACTGATTGTAAACTTTTCCGGGACTCATCCGATCAGCTTTTCGGTACTCGCACGGATTCCAGCCGATCCCCATATCGGCCCGGATTCTACCATTTTTCGGTATTCACACTGATTGTGACCTTTTCCGGGACTCACCCGATCAGCTTTTCGGTACTCGCACGGATTGCTGCCGATCCCCATACTCGCTCGGATTCTACCATTTTTCGGTATTCACACTGATTGTAACCTTTTCCGGGACTCACCCGATCAGCATTTCGGTACTCGCACGGATTGCTGCCGATCCCGATATTGGCCCGAATTCTACCATTTTTCGGTATTCACACTGATTGTAACCTTTTCCGGGACTCATCCGATCAGCTTTTCGGTACTCGCACGGATTGCTGCCGATCCCGATATTGGCCCGAATTCTACCATTTTTCGGTATTCACACTGATTGTAACCTTTTCCGGGACTCATCCGATCAGCTTTTCGGTACTCGCACGGATTCCAACCGATCCCCATAGCGGCCCGGATTCTACCATTTTTCGGTATTCACACTGATTGTAACCTTTTCCGGGACTCATCCGATCAGCTTTTCGGTACTCGCACGGATTGCTGCCGATCCCGATATTGGCCCGAATTCCACCATTTTTCGGTATTCACACTGATTGTAACCTTTTCCGGGACTAACCCGATCAGCTTTTCGGTACTCGCACGGATTCCAGCCGATCCCCATACCGGCCCGGATTCTACCATTTTTCGGTATTCACACTGATTGTAACCTTTTCCGGGACTCATCCGATCAGCTTTTCGGTACTCGCACGGATTGCTGCCGATCCCGATATTGGCCCGAATTCTACCATTTTTCGGTATTCACACTAATTGTAACCTTTTCCGGGACTCATCCGATCAGCTTTTCGGTACTCGCACGGATTGCTGCCGATCCCGATATTGGCCCGAATTCTACCATTTTTCGGTATTCACACTGATTGTAACCTTTTCCGGGACTCATCCGATCAGCTTTTCGGTACTCGCACGGATTGCTGCCGATCCCGATATTGGCCCGAATTCTACCATTTTTCGGTATTCACACTGATTGTAACCTTTTCTGGGGCTCATCCGATCTGCTTTTTGGTACTCGCACGGATTCCAGCCGATCCCCATATCGGCCCGGATTCTACCATTTTTCGGTATTCACACTGATTGTAACCTTTTCCGGGACTCACCCGATCAGCTTTTCGGTACTCGCACGGATTGCTGCCGATCCCGATACTCGCTCGGATTCTACCATTTTTCGGTATTCACACTGATTGTAACCTTTTCCGGGACTCATCCGATCAGCTTTTCGGTACTCGCACGGATTCCACCCGATCCCCATAGCGGCCCGGATTCTACCATTTTTCGGTATTCACACTGATTGTAACCTTTTCCGGGACTCACCCGATCAGCATTTCGGTACTCGCACGGATTGCTGCCGATCCTGATATTGGCCCGAATTCTACCATTTTTCGGTATTCACACTGATTGTAACCTTTTCTGGGACTCATCCGATCAGCTTTTCGGTACTCGCACGGATTGCTGCCGATCCCGATATTGGCCCGAATTCTACCATTTTTCGGTATTCACACTGATTGTAACCTTTTCCGGGACTCATCCGATCAGCTTTTCGGTACTCGCACGGATTCCAGCCGATCCCCATAGCGGGCCGGATTCTACCATTTTTCGGTATTCACACTGATTGTAACCTTTTCCGGGACTCATCCGATCAGCTTTTCGGTACTCGCACGGATTGCTGCCGATCCCGATGCTGGCCCGGATTCTACCATTTTTCGGTATTCACACTGATTGTAACCTTTTCCGGGACTCACCCGATCAGCATTTCGGTACTCGCACGGATTCCAGCCGATCCCCATACCGGCCCGGATTCTACCATTTTTCGGTATTCACACTGATTGTAACCTTTTCCGGTACTCATCCGATCAGCTTTTCGGTACTCGCACGGATTGCTGCCGATCCCGATATTGGCCCTAATTCTACCATTTTTCGGTATTCACACTGATTGTAAACTATTCCGGGACTCATCCGATCAGCTTTTCGGTACTCGCACGGATTCCAGCCGATCCCCATACCGGCCCGGATTCTACCATTTTTCGGTATTCACACTGATTGTAACCTTTTCCGGGACTCATCCGATTAGCTTTTCGGTACTCGCACGGATTGCTGCCGATCCCGATACTGGCCCGGATTCTACCATTTTTCGGTATTCACACTGATTGTAACCTTTTCCGGGACTCATCCGATCAGCTTTTCGGTACTCGCACGGATTGCTGCCGATCCCGATATTGGCCCTAATTCTACCATTTTTCGGTATTCACACTGATTGTAAACTTTTCCGGGACTCATCTGATCAGCTTTTCGGTACTCGCACGGATTGCTGCCGATCCCCATAGCGGCCCGGATTCTACCATTTTTCGGTATTCACAGTCATTGTAACCTTTTCCGGGACTCATCCGATCAGCTTTTCGGTACTCGCACGGATTGCTGCCGATCCCGATATTGGCCCTAATTCTACCATTTTTCGGTATTCACACTGATTGTAAACTTTTCCGGGACTCATCTGATCAGCTTTTCGGTACTCGCACGGATTCCAGCCGATCCCCATAGCGGCCCGGATTCTACCATTTTTCGGTATTCACACTGATTGTAACCTTTTCCGGGACTCACCCGATCAGCATTTCGGTACTCGCACGGATTGCTGCCGATCCTGATATTGGCCCGAATTCTACCATTTTTCGGTATTCACACTGATTGTAACCTTTTCTGGGACTCATCCGATCAGCTTTTCGGTACTCGCACGGATTGCTGCCGATCCCGATATTGGCCCGAATTCTACCATTTTTCGGTATTCACACTGATTGTAACCTTTTCCGGGACTCATCCGATCAGCTTTTCGGTACTCGCACGGATTCCAGCCGATCCCCATAGCGGGCCGGATTCTACCATTTTTCGGTATTCACACTGATTGTAACCTTTTCCGGGACTCATCCGATCAGCTTTTCGGTACTCGCACGGATTGCTGCCGATCCCGATGCTGGCCCGGATTCTACCATTTTTCGGTATTCACACTGATTGTAACCTTTTCCGGGACTCACCCGATCAGCATTTCGGTACTCGCACGGATTCCAGCCGATCCCCATACCGGCCCGGATTCTACCATTTTTCGGTATTCACACTGATTGTAACCTTTTCCGGTACTCATCCGATCAGCTTTTCGGTACTCGCACGGATTGCTGCCGATCCCGATATTGGCCCTAATTCTACCATTTTTCGGTATTCACACTGATTGTAAACTATTCCGGGACTCATCCGATCAGCTTTTCGGTACTCGCACGGATTCCAGCCGATCCCCATACCGGCCCGGATTCTACCATTTTTCGGTATTCACACTGATTGTAACCTTTTCCGGGACTCATCCGATCAGCTTTTCGGTACTCGCACGGATTGCTGCCGATCCCGATATTGGCCCGAATTCTACCATTTTTCGGTATTCACACTAATTGTAACCTTTTCCGGGACTCATCCGATCAGCTTTTCGGTACTCGCACGGATTGCTGCCGATCCCGATATTGGCCCGAATTCTACCATTTTTCGGTATTCACACTGATTGTAACCTTTTCCGGGACTCATCCGATCAGCTTTTCGGTACTCGCACGGATTGCTGCCGATCCCGATATTGGCCCTAATTCTACCATTTTTCGGTATTCACACTGATTGTAACCTTTTCCGGTACTCATCCGATCAGCTTTTCGGTACTCGCACGGATTGCTGCCGATCCCGATATTGGCCCTAATTCTACCATTTTTTGGGATTCACACTGATTGTAAACTTTTCCGGGACTCATCCGATCAGCATTTCGGTACTCGCACGGATTGCTGCCGATCCCGATATTGGCCCGAATTCTACCATTTTTCGGTATTCACACTGATTGTAACCTTTTCCGGTACTCATCCGATCAGCATTTCGGTACTCGCACGGATTGCTGCCGATCCCGATATTGGCCCTAATTCTACCATTTTTTGGGATTCACACTGATTGTAAACTTTTCCGGGACTCATCCGATCAGCTTTTCGGTACTCGCACGGATTCCAGCCGATCCCCATATCGGCCCGGATTCTACCATTTTTCGGTATTCACACTGATTGTAACCTTTTTCGGGACTCACCCGATCAGCTTTTCGGTACTCGCACGGATTGCTGCCGATCCCGATACTCGCTCGGATTCTACCATTTTTCGGTATTCACACTGATTGTAACCTTTTCCGGGACTCACCCGATCAGCATTTCGGTACTCGCACGGATTGCTGCCGATCCCGATATTGGCCCGAATTCTACCATTTTTCGGTATTCACACTGATTGTAACCTTTTCCGGTACTCATCCGATCAGCTTTTCGGTACTCGCACGGATTGCTGCCGATCCCGATATTGGCCCTAATTCTACCATTTTTCGGTATTCACACTGATTGTAAACTATTCCGGGACTCATCCGATCAGCTTTTCGGTACTCGCACGGATTCCAGCCGATCCCCATACCGGCCCGGATTCTACCATTTTTCGGTATTCACACTGATTGTAACCTTTTCCGGGACTCACCCGATCAGCTTTTCGGTACTCGCACGGATTGCTGCCGATCCCGATATTGGCCCGAATTCTACCATTTTTCGGTATTCACACTGATTGTAACCTTTTCCGGGACTCATCCGATCAGCTTTTCGGTACTCGCACGGATTGCTGCCGATCCCGATACTAGCCCGGATTCTACCATTTTTCGGTATTCACACTAATTGTAACCTTTTCCGGGACTCACCCGATCAGCATTTCGGTACTCGCACGGATTCCAGCCGATCCCCATACCGGCCCGGATTCTACCATTTTTTCGGTATTCACACTGATTGTAACCTTTTCCGGTACTCATCCGATCAGCTTTTCGGTACTCGCACGGATTGCTGCCGATCCCGATATTGGCCCTAATTCTACCATTTTTCGGTATTCACACTGATTGTAAAGTTTTCCGGGACTCATCCGATCAGCTTTTCGGTAGTCGCACGGATTCCAGCCGATCCCCATACCGGCCCGGATTCTAAAATTTTTCGGTATTCACACTGGTTGTAACCTTTTCCGGGACTCACCCGATCAGCTTTTCGGTACTCGCACGGATTGCTGCCGATCCCGATATTGGCCCGAATTCTACCATTTTTCGGTATTCACACTGATTGTAACCTTTTCCGGGACTCATCCGATCAGCTTTTCGGTACTCGCACGGATTCCAGCCGATCCCCATACCGGCCCGGATTCTACCATTTTTCGGTATTCACACTGATTGTAACCTTTTCCGGTACTCAACCGATCAGCTTTTCGGTACTCGCACGGATTGCTGCCGATCCCGATATTGGCCCGAATTCTACCATTTTTCGGTATTCACACTGATTATAACCTTTTCCGGGACTCATCCGATCAGCTTTTCGGTACTCGCACGGATTGCTGCCGATCCCGATATTGGCCCGAATTCTACCATTTTTCGGTATTCACACTGATTGTAACCTTTTCTGGGACTCATCCGATCAGCTTTTCGGTACTCGCACGGATTGCTGCCGATCCCGATACTGGCCCGAATTCTACCATTTTTCGGTATTCACACTGATTGTAACCTTTTCCGCGACTCATCCGATCAGCTTTTCGGTACTCGCACGGATTGCTGCCGATCCCGATATTGGCCCTAATTCTACCATTTTTCGGTATTCACACTGATTGTAAACTTTTCCGGGACTCATCTGATCAGCTTTTCGGTACTCGCACGGATTGCTGCCGATCCCCATAGCGGCCCGGATTCTACCATTTTTCGGTATTCACAGCGATTGTAACCTTTTCCGGGACTCATCCGATCAGCTTTTCGGTACTCGCACGGATTGCTGCCGATCCCGATATTGGCCCTAATTCTACCATTTTTCGGTATTCACACTGATTGTAAACTTTTCCGGGACTCATCTGATCAGCTTTTCGGTACTCGCACGGATTCCAGCCGATCCCCATAGCGGCCCGGATTCTACCATTTTTCGGTATTCACACTGATTGTAACCTTTTCCGGGACTCACCCGATCAGCATTTCGGTACTCGCACGGATTGCTACCGATCCTGATATTGGCCCGAATTCTACCATTTTTCGGTATTCACACTGATTGTAACCTTTTCCGGGACTCATCCGATCAGCTTTTCGGTACTCGCACGGATTGCTGCCGATCCCGATATTGGCCCGAATTCTACCATTTTTCGGTATTCACACTGATTGTAACCTTTTCCGGGACTCATCCGATCAGCTTTTCGGTACTCGCACGGATTCCAGCCGATCCCCATAGCGGGCCGGATTCTACCATTTTTCGGTATTCACACTGATTGTAACCTTTTCCGGGACTCATCCGATCAGCTTTTCGGTACTCGCACGGATTCCAGCCAATCCCCATACCGGCCCGGATTCTACCATTTTTCGGTATTCACACTGATTGTAACCTTTTCCGGGACTGACCCGATCTGCATTTCGGTACTCGCACGGATTCCAGCCGATCCCCATACCGGCCCGGATTCTACCATTTTTCGGTATTCACACTGATTGTAACCTTTTCCGGTACTCATCCGATCAGCTTTTCGGTACTCGCACGGATTACTGCCGATCCCGATATTGGCCCTAATTCTACCATTTTTCGGTATTCACACTGATTGTAAACTATTCCGGGACTCATCCGATCAGCTTTTCGGTACTCGCACGGATTCCAGCCGATCCCCATACCGGCCCGGATTCTACCATTTTTCGGTATTCACACTGATTGTAACCTTTTCCGGGACTCACCCGATCAGCTTTTCGGTACTCGCACGGATTGCTGCCGATCCCGATATTGGCCCGAATTCTACCATTTTTCGGTATTCACACTGATTGTAACCTTTTCCGGGACTCATCCGATCAGCTTTTCGGTACTCGCACGGATTGCTGTCGATCCCGATACTGGCCCGGATTCTACCATTTTTCGGTATTCACACTGATTGTAACCTTTTCCGGGACTGACCCGATCAGCATTTCGGTACTCGCACGGATTCCAGCCGATCCCCATACCGGCCCGGATTCTACCATTTTTCGGTATTCACACTGATTGTAACCTTTTCCGGTACTCATCCGATCAGCTTTTCGGTACTCGCACGGATTGCTGTCGATCCCGATACTGGCCCGGATTCTACCATTTTTCGGTATTCACACTGATTGTAACCTTTTCCGGGACTCACCCGATCAGCATTTCGGTACTCGCACGGATTCCAGCCGATCCCCATACCGGCCCGGATTCTACCATTTTTCGGTATTCACACTGATTGTAACCTTTTCCGGTACTCATCCGATCAGCTTTTCGGTACTCGCACGGATTACTGCCGATCCCGATATTGGCCCTAATTCTACCATTTTTCGGTATTCACACTGATTGTAAACTATTCCGGGACTCATCCGATCAGCTTTTCGGTACTCGCACGGATTCCAGCCGATCCCCATACCGGCCCGGATTCTACCATTTTTCGGTATTCACACTTATTGTAACCTTTTCCGGGACTCACCCGATCAGCTTTTCGGTACTCGCACGGATTGCTGCCGATCCCGATATTGGCCCGAATTCTACCATTTTTCGGTATTCACACTGATTGTAACCTTTTCCGGGACTCATCCGATCAGCTTTTCGGTACTCGCACGGATTGCTGCCGATCCCGATATTGGCCCGAATTCTACCATTTTTCGGTATTCACACTGATTGTAACCTTTTCCGGGACTCATCCGATCAGCTTTTCGGTACTCGCACGGATTCCAGCCGATCCCCATAGCGGGCCGGATTCTACCATTTTTCGGTATTCACACTGATTGTAACCTTTTCCGGGACTCATCCGATCAGCTTTTCGGTACTCGCACGGATTCCAGCCAATCCCCATACCGGCCCGGATTCTACCATTTTTCGGTATTCACACTGATTGTAACCTTTTCCGGGACTGACCCGATCAGCATTTCGGTACTCGCACGGATTCCAGCCGATCCCCATACCGGCCCGGATTCTACCATTTTTCGGTATTCACACTGATTGTAACCTTTTCCGGTACTCATCCGATCAGCTTTTCGGTACTCGCACGGATTACTGCCGATCCCGATATTGGCCCTAATTCTACCATTTTTCGGTATTCACACTGATTGTAAACTATTCCGGGACTCATCCGATCAGCTTTTCGGTACTCGCACGGATTCCAGCCGATCCCCATACCGGCCCGGATTCTACCATTTTTCGGTATTCACACTGATTGTAACCTTTTCCGGGACTCACCCGATCAGCATTTCGGTACTCGCACGGATTCCAGCCGATCCCCATACCGGCCCGGATTCTACCATTTTTCGGTATTCACACTGATTGTAACCTTTTCCGGTACTCATCCGATCAGCTTTTCGGTACTCGCACGGATTACTGCCGATCCCGATATTGGCCCTAATTCTACCATTTTTCGGTATTCACACTGATTGTAAACTATTCCGGGACTCATCCGATCAGCTTTTCGGTACTCGCACGGATTCCAGCCGATCCCCATACCGGCCCGGATTCTACCATTTTTCGGTATTCACACTTATTGTAACCTTTTCCGGGACTCACCCGATCAGCTTTTCGGTACTCGCACGGATTGCTGCCGATCCCGATATTGGCCCGAATTCTACCATTTTTCGGTATTCACACTGATTGTAACCTTTTCCGGGACTCATCCGATCAGCTTTTCGGTACTCGCACGGATTGCTGCCGATCCCGATATTGGCCCGAATTCTACCATTTTTCGGTATTCACACTGATTGTAACCTTTTCCGGGACTCATCCGATCAGCTTTTCGGTACTCGCACGGATTCCAGCCGATCCCCATAGCGGGCCGGATTCTACCATTTTTCGGTATTCACAATGATTGTAACCTTTTCCGGGACTCATCCGATCAGCTTTTCGGTACTCGCACGGATTCCAGCCAATCCCCATACCGGCCCGGATTCTACCATTTTTCGGTATTCACACTGATTGTAACCTTTTCCGGGACTGACCCGATCAGCATTTCGGTACTCGCACGGATTCCAGCCGATCCCCATACCGGCCCGGATTCTACCATTTTTCGGTATTCACACTGATTGTAACCTTTTCCGGTACTCATCCGATCAGCTTTTCGGTACTCGCACGGATTACTGCCGATCCCGATATTGGCCCTAATTCTACCATTTTTCGGTATTCACACTGATTGTAAACTATTCCGGGACTCATCCGATCAGCTTTTCGGTACTCGCACGGATTCCAGCCGATCCCCATACCGGCCCGGATTCTACCATTTTTCGGTATTCACACTGATTGTAACCTTTTCCGGGACTCACCCGATCAGCTTTTCGGTACTCGCACGGATTGCTGCCGATCCCGATATTGGCCCGAATTCTACCATTTTTCGGTATTCACACTGATTGTAACCTTTTCCGGGACTCATCCGATCAGCTTTTCGGTACTCGCACGGATTGCTGTCGATCCCGATACTGGCCCGGATTCTACCATTTTTCGGTATTCACACTGATTGTAACCTTTTCCGGGACTCACCCGATCAGCATTTCGGTACTCGCACGGATTCCAGCCGATCCCCATACCGGCCCGGATTCTACCATTTTTCGGTATTCACACTGATTGTAACCTTTTCCGGTACTCATCCGATCAGCTTTTCGGTACTCGCACGGATTGCTGTCGATCCCGATACTGGCCCGGATTCTACCATTTTTCGGTATTCACACTGATTGTAACCTTTTCCGGGACTCACCCGATCAGCTTTTCGGTACTCGCACGGATTGCTGCCGATCCCGATATTGGCCCGAATTCTACCATTTTTCGGTATTCACACTGATTGTAACCTTTTCCGGGACTCATCCGATCAGCTTTTCGGTACTCGCACGGATTGCTGTCGATCCCGATACTGGCCCGGATTCTACCATTTTTCGGTATTCACACTGATTGTAACCTTTTCCGGGACTCACCCAATCAGCATTTCGGTACTCGCACGGATTCCAGCCGATCCCCATACCGGCCCGGATTCTACCATTTTTCGGTATTCACACTGATTGTAACCTTTTCCGGTACTCATCCGATCAGCTTTTCGGTACTCGCACGGATTGCTGCCGATCCCGATATTGGCCCTAATTCTACCATTTTTCGGTATTCACACTGATTGTAAACTTTTCCGGGACTCATCCGATCAGCTTTTCGGTACTCGCACGGATTCCAGCCGATCCCCATACCGGCCCGGATTCTACCATTTTTCGGTATTCACACTGATTGTAACCTTTTCCGGGACTCACCCGATCAGCATTTCGGTACTCGCACGGATTGCTACCGATCCTGATATTGGCCCGAATTCTACCATTTTTCGGTATTCACACTGATTGTAACCTTTTCCGGGACTCATCCGATCAGCTTTTCGGTACTCGCACGGATTGCTGCCGATCCCGATATTGGCCCGAATTCTACCATTTTTCGGTATTCACACTGATTGTAACCTTTTCCGGGATTCATCCGATCAGCTTTTCGGTACTCGCACGGATTCCAGCCGATCCCCATACCGGCCCGGATTCTACCATTTTTCGGTATTCACACTGATTGTAACATTTTCCGGTACTCATCCGATCAGCTTTTCGGTACTCGCTCGGATTGCTGCCGATCCCGATATTGGCCCGAATTCTACCATTTTTCGGTATTCACACTGATTGTAACCTTTTCTGGGACTCATCCGATCAGCTTTTCGGTACTCGCACGGATTCCAGCCGATCCCCATATCGGCCCGGATTCTACCATTTTTCGGTATTCACACTGATTGTAACCTTTTCCGGGACTCACCCGATCAGCATTTCGGTACTCGCACGGATTCCAGCCGATCCCCATACCGGCCCGGATTCTACCATTTTTCGGTATTCACACTGATTGTAACCTTTTCCGGTACTCATCCGATCAGCTTTTCGGTACTCGCACGGATTGCTGCCGATCCCGATATTGGCCCTAATTCTACCATTTTTCGGTATTCACACTGATTGTAAACTTTTCCGGGACTCATCCGATCAGCTTTTCGGTACTCGCACGGATTCCAGCCGATCCCCATACCGGCCCGGATTCTACCATTTTTCGGTATTCACACTGATTGTAACCTTTTCCGGGACTCACCCGAACAGCTTTTCGGTACTCGCACGGATTGCTGCCGATCCCGATATTGGCCCGAATTCTACCATTTTTCGGTATTCACACTGATTGTAACCTTTTCCGGTACTCATCCGATCAGCTTTTCGGTACTCGCACGGATTGCTGCCGATCCCGATACTCGCTCGGATTCTACCATTTTTCGGTATTCACACTAATTGTAACCTTTTCCGGGACTCACCCGATCAGCATTTCGGTACTCGCACGGATTGCTGCCGATCCCGATATTGGCCCGAATTCTACAATTTTTCGGTATTCACACTGATTGTAACCTTTTCCGGGACTCATCCGATCAGCTTTTCGGTACTCGCACGGATTCCAGCCGATCCCCATAGCGGCCCGGATTCTACTATTTTTCGGTATTCACACTGATTGTAACCTTTTCCGGGACTCATCCGATCAGCTTTTCGGTACTCGCACGGATTGCTGCCGATCCCGATACTGGCCCGTATTCTACCATTTTTCGGTATTCACACAGATTGTAACCTTTTCCGGGACTCACCCGATCAGCATTTCGGTACTCGCACGGATTCCAGCCGATCCCCATACCGGCCCGGATTCTACCATTTTTCGGTATTCACACTGATTGTAACCTTTTCCGGTACTCATCCGATCAGCTTTTCGGTACTCGCACGGATTGCTGCCGATCCCGATATTGGCCCTAATTCTACCATTTTTCGGTATTCACACTGATTGTAAACTTTTCCGGGACTCATCCGATCAGCTTTTCGGTACTCGCACGGATTGCTGCCGATCCCGATATTGGCCCGAATTCTACCATTTTTCGGTATTCACACTGATTGTAACATTTTTCGGTACTCATCCGATCAGCTTTTCGGTACTCGCACGGATTGCTGCCGATCCCGATACTCGCTCGGATTCTACCATTTTTCGGTATTCACACTGATTGTAACCTTTTCCGGGACTCACCCGATCAGCATTTCGGTACTCGCACGGATTCCAGCCGATCCCCATACCGGCCCGGATTCTACCATTTTTCGGTATTCACACTGATTGTAACCTTTTCCGGGACTCATCCGATCAGCTTTTCGGTACTCGCACGGATTCCAGCCGATCCCCATAGCGGCCCGGATTCTACCATTTTTCGGTATTCACACTGATTGTAACCTTTTCCGGGACTCATCCGATCAGCTTTTCGGTACTCGCACGGATTGCTGCCGATCCCGATACTGGCCCGTATTCTACCATTTTTCGGTATTCACACAGATTGTAACCTTTTCCGGGACTCACCCGATCAGCATTTCGGTACTCGCACGGATTCCAGCCGATCCCCATACCGGCCCGGATTCTACCATTTTTCGGTATTCACACTGATTGTAACCTTTTCCGGTACTCATCCGATCAGCTTTTCGGTACTCGCACGGATTGCTGCCGATCCCGATATTGGCCCTAATTCTACCATTTTTCGGTATTCACACTGATTGTAAACTTTTCCGGGACTCATCCGATCAGCTTTTCGGTACTCGCACGGATTCCAGCCGATCCCCATACCGGCCCGGATTCTACCATTTTTCGGTATTCACACTGATTGTAACCTTTTCCGGGACTCACCCGATCAGCTTTTCGGTACTCGCACGGATTGCTGCCGATCCCGATATTGGCCCGAATTCTACCATTTTTCGGTATTCACACTGATTGTAACCTTTTTCGGGACTCATCCGATCAGCTTTTCGGTACTCGCACGGATTGCTGCCGATCCCGATATTGGCCCGAATTCTACCATTTTTCGGTATTCACACTGATTGTAACCTTTTCCGGGACTCATCCGATCAGCTTTTCGGTACTCGCACGGATTCCAGCCGATCCCCATAGCGGCCCGGATTCTACCATTTTTCGGTATTCACACTGATTGTAACCTTTTCCGGGACTCATCCGATCAGCTTTTCGGTACTCGCACGGATTGCTGCCGATCCCGATACTGGCCCGTATTCTACCATTTTTCGGTATTCACACAGATTGTAACCTTTTCCGGGACTCACCCGATCAGCATTTCGGTACTCGCACGGATTCCAGCCGATCCCCATACCGGCCCGGATTCTACCATTTTTCGGTATTCACACTGATTGTAACCTTTTCCGGTACTCATCCGATCAGCTTTTCGGTACTCGCACGGATTGCTGCCGATCCCGATATTGGCCCTAATTCTACCATTTTTCGGTATTCACACTGATTGTAAACTTTTCCGGGACTCATCCGATCAGCTTTTCGGTACTCGCACGGATTCCAGCCGATCCCCATACCGGCCCGGATTCTACCATTTTTCGGTATTCACACTGATTGTAACCTTTTCCGGTACTCATCCGATCAGCTTTTCGGTACTCGCACGGATTGCTGCCGATCCCGATATTGGCCCTAATTCTACCATTTTTCGGTATTCACACTGATTGTAAACTTTTCCGGGACTCATCCGATCAGCTTTTCGGTACTCGCACGGATTCCAGCCGATCCCCATACCGGCCCGGATTCTACCATTTTTCGGTATTCACACTGATTGTAACCTTTTCCGGGACTCATCCGATCAGCTTTTCGGTACTCGCACGGATTGCTGCCGATCCCGATACTGGCCCGTATTCTACCATTTTTCGGTATTCACACTGATTGTAAACTTTTCCGGGACTCATCCGATCAGCTTTTCGGTACTCGCACGGATTCCAGCCGATCCCCATACCGGCCCGGATTCTACCATTTTTCGGTATTCACACTGATTGTAACCTTTTTCGGGACTCACCCGATCAGCATTTCGGTACTCGCACGGATTGCTGGCGATCCCGATATTGGCCCGGATTCTACCATTTTTCGGTATTCACACTGATTGTAACCTTTTCCGGGACTCATCCGATCAGCTTTTCGGTACTCGCACGGATTCCAGCCGATCCCCATAGCGGCCCGGATTCTACCATTTTTCGGTATTCACACTGATTGTAACCTTTTCCGGGACTCATCCGATCAGCTTTTCGGTACTCGCACGGATTGCTGCCGATCCCGATACTGGCCCGTATTCTACCATTTTTCGGTATTCACACAGATTGTAACCTTTTCCGGGACTCACCCGATCAGCATTTCGGTACTCGCACGGATTCCAGCCGATCCCCATACCGGCCCGGATTCTACCATTTTTCGGTATTCACACTGATTGTAACCTTTTCCGGTACTCATCCGATCAGCTTTTCGGTACTCGCACGGATTGCTGCCGATCCCGATATTGGCCCTAATTCTACCATTTTTCGGTATTCACACTGATTGTAAACTTTTCCGGGACTCATCCGATCAGCTTTTCGGTACTCGCACGGATTCCAGCCGATCCCCATACCGGCCCGGATTCTACCATTTTTCGGTATTCACACTGATTGTAACCTTTTCCGGGACTCACCCGATCAGCTTTTCGGTACTCGCACGGATTGCTGCCGATCCCGATATTGGCCCGAATTCTACCATTTTTCGGTATTCACACTGATTGTAACCTTTTTCGGGACTCATCCGATCAGCTTTTCGGTACTCGCACGGATTGCTGCCGATCCCGATATTGGCCCGAATTCTACCATTTTTCGGTATTCACACTGATTGTAACCTTTTCCGGGACTCATCCGATCAGCTTTTCGGTACTCGCACGGATTCCAGCCGATCCCCATAGCGGCCCGGATTCTACCATTTTTCGGTATTCACACTGATTGTAACCTTTTCCGGGACTCATCCGATCAGCTTTTCGGTACTCGCACGGATTGCTGCCGATCCCGATACTGGCCCGTATTCTACCATTTTTCGGTATTCACACAGATTGTAACCTTTTCCGGGACTCACCCGATCAGCATTTCGGTACTCGCACGGATTCCAGCCGATCCCCATACCGGCCCGGATTCTACCATTTTTCGGTATTCACACTGATTGTAACCTTTTCCGGTACTCATCCGATCAGCTTTTCGGTACTCGCACGGATTGCTGCCGATCCCGATATTGGCCCTAATTCTACCATTTTTCGGTATTCACACTGATTGTAAACTTTTCCGGGACTCATCCGATCAGCTTTTCGGTACTCGCACGGATTCCAGCCGATCCCCATACCGGCCCGGATTCTACCATTTTTCGGTATTCACACTGATTGTAACCTTTTCCGGTACTCATCCGATCAGCTTTTCGGTACTCGCACGGATTGCTGCCGATCCCGATATTGGCCCTAATTCTACCATTTTTCGGTATTCACACTGATTGTAAACTTTTCCGGGACTCATCCGATCAGCTTTTCGGTACTCGCACGGATTCCAGCCGATCCCCATACCGGCCCGGATTCTACCATTTTTCGGTATTCACACTGATTGTAACCTTTTTCGGGACTCACCCGATCAGCATTTCGGTACTCGCACGGATTGCTGGCGATCCCGATATTGGCCCGAATTCTACCATTTTTCGGTATTCACACTGATTGTAACCTTTTCCGGGACTCATCCGATCAGCTTTTCGGTACTCGCACGGATTGCTGCCGATCCCGATATTGGCCCGAATTCTACCATTTTTCGGTATTCACACTGATTGTAACCTTTTCCGGGACTCATCCGATCAGCTTTTCGGTACTCGCACAGATTGCTGCCGATCCCCATAGCGGCCCGGATTCTACCATTTTTCGGTATTCACACTGATTGTAACCTTTTCCGGGATTCATCCGATCAGCTTTTCGGTACTCGCACGGATTGCTGCCGATCCCGATACTGGCCCGGATTCTACCATTTTTCGGTATTCACACTGATTGTAACCTTTTCCGGGACTCACCCGATCAGCATTTCGGTACTCGCACGGATTGCTGGCGATCCCGATATTGGCCCGAATTCTACCATTTTTCGGTATTCACACTGATTGTAACCTTTTCCGGGACTCATCCGATCAGCTTTTCGGTACTCGCACAGATTGCTGCCGATCCCCATAGCGGCCCGGATTCTACCATTTTTCGGTATTCACACTGATTGTAATCTTTTCCGGGATTCATCCGATCAGCTTTTCGGTACTCGCACGGATTGCTGCCGATCCCGATACTGGCCCGGATTCTACCATTTTTCGGTATTCACACTGATTGTAACCTTTTCCGGGACTCACCCGATCAGCATTTCGGTACTCGCACGGATTCCAGCCGATCCCGATACTGGCCCGGATTCTACCATTTTTCGGTATTCACACTTATTGTAACCTTTTCCGGGACTCACCCGATCAGCATTTCGGTACTCGCACGGATTCCACCCGATCCCCATACCGGCCCGGATTCTACCATTTTTCGGTATTCACACTGATTGTAACATTTTCCGGTACTCATCCGATCAGCTTTTCGGTACTCGCTCGGATTGCTGCCGATCCCGATATTGGCCCGAATTCTACCATTTTTCGGTATTCACACTGATTGTAACCTTTTCTGGGACTCATCCGATCAGCTTTTCGGTACTCGCACGGATTCCAGCCGATCCCCATATCGGCCCGGATTCTACCATTTTTCGGTATTCACACTGATTGTAACCTTTTCCGGGACTCACCCGATCAGCATTTCGGTACTCGCACGGATTCCAGCCGATCCCCATACCGGCCCGGATTCTACCATTTTTCGGTATTCACACTGATTGTAACCTTTTCCGGTACTCATCCGATCAGCTTTTCGGTACTCGCACGGATTGCTGCCGATCCCGATATTGGCCCTAATTCTACCATTTTTCGGTATTCACACTGATTGTAAACTTTTCCGGGACTCATCCGATCAGCTTTTCGGTACTCGCACGGATTCCAGCCGATCCCCATACCGGCCCGGATTCTACCATTTTTCGGTATTCACACTGATTGTAACCTTTTCCGGGACTCACCCGATCAGCTTTTCGGTACTCGCACGGATTGCTGCCGATCCCGATACTGGCCCGTATTCTACCATTTTTCGGTATTCACACAGATTGTAACCTTTTCCGGGACTCACCCGATCAGCATTTCGGTACTCGCACGGATTCCAGCCGATCCCCATACCGGCCCGGATTCTACCATTTTTCGGTATTCACACTGATTGTAACCTTTTCCGGTACTCATCCGATCAGCTTTTCGGTACTCGCACGGATTGCTGCCGATCCCGATATTGGCCCTAATTCTACCATTTTTCGGTATTCACACTGATTGTAAACTTTTCCGGGACTCATCCGATCAGCTTTTCGGTACTCGCACGGATTCCAGCCGATCCCCATACCGGCCCGTATTCTACCATTTTTCAGTATTCACACTGACTGTAACCTTTTTCGGTACTCATCCGATCAGCTTTTCGGTACTCGCACGGATTGCTGCCGATCCCGATATTGGCCCTAATTCTACCATTTTTCGGTATTCACACTGATTGTAAACTTTTCCGGGACTCATCCGATCAGCTTTTCGGTACTCGCACGGATTCCAGCCGATCCCCATACCGGCCCGGATTCTACCATTTTTCGGTATTCACACTGATTGTAACCTTTTCCGGGACTCACCCGATCAGCTTTTCGGTACTCGCACGGATTGCTGCCGATCCCGATATTGGCCCGAATTCTACCATTTTTCGGTATTCACACTGATTGTAACCTTTTTCGGGACTCATCCGATCAGCTTTTCGGTACTCGCACGGATTCCAGCTGATCCCCATATCGGCCCGGATTCTACCATTTTTCGGTATTCACACTGATTGTAAACTTTTCCGGGACTCATCCGATCAGCTTTTCGGTACTCGCACGGATTCCAGCTGATCCCCATATCGGCCCAGATTCTACCATTTTTCGGTATTCACACTGATTGTAACGTTTTCCGGGACTCACCGGATCAGCTTTTCGGTACTCGCACGGATTGCTGCCGATCCCGATATTGGCCCGAATTCTACCATTTTTCGGTATTCACACTGATTGTAACCTTTTCCGGGACTCATCCGATCAGCTTTTCGGTACTCGCACGGATTCCAGCCGATCCCCATACCGGCCCGGATTCTACCATTTTTCGGTATTCACACTGATTGTAACCTTTTTCGGGACTCACCCGATCAGCATTTCGGTACTCGCACGGATTGCTGGCGATCCCGATATTGGCCCGAATTCTACCATTTTTCGGTATTCACACTGATTGTAACCTTTTCCGGGACTCATCCGATCAGCTTTTCGGTACTCGCACGGATTGCTGCCGATCCCGATATTGGCCCGAATTCTACCATTTTTCGGTATTCACACTGATTGTAACCTTTTCCGGGACTCATCCGATCAGCTTTTCGGTACTCGCACAGATTGCTGCCGATCCCCATAGCGGCCCGGATTCTACCATTTTTCGGTATTCACACTGATTGTAACCTTTTCCGGGATTCATCCGATCAGCTTTTCGGTACTCGCACGGATTGCTGCCGATCCCGATACTGGCCCTGATTCTACCATTTTTCGGTATTCACACTGATTGTAACCTTTTCCGGGACTCACCCGATCAGCATTTCGGTACTCGCACGGATTCCAGCCGATCCCGATACTGGCCCGGATTCTACCATTTTTCGGTATTCACACTTATTGTAACCTTTTCCGGGACTCATCCGATCAGCTTTTCGGTACTCGCACAGATTGCTGTCGATCCCCATAGCGGCCCGGATTCTACCATTTTTCGGTATTCACACTGATTGTAACCTTTTCCGGGATTCATCCGATCAGCTTTTCGGTACTCGCACGGATTGCTGCCGATCCCGATACTGGCCCGGATTCTACCATTTTTCGGTATTCACACTGATTGTAACCTTTTCCGGGACTCACCCGATCAGCTTTTCGGTACTCGCACGGATTCCAGCCGATCCCGATACTGGCCCGGATTCTACCATTTTTCGGTATTCACACTTATTGTAACCTTTTCCGGGACTCATCCGATCAGCTTTTCGGTACTCGCACAGATTGCTGTCGATCCCCATAGCGGCCCGGATTCTACCATTTTTCGGTATTCACACTGATTGTAACCTTTTCCGGGATTCATCCGATCAGCTTTTCGGTACTCGCACGGATTGCTGCCGATCCCGATACTGGCCCGGATTCTACCATTTTTCGGTATTCACACTGATTGTAACCTTTTCCGGGACTCACCCGATCAGCTTTTCGGTACTCGCACGGATTCCAGCCGATCCCGATACTGGCCCGGATTCTACCATTTTTCGGTATTCACACTTATTGTAACCTTTTCCGGGACTCACCCGATCAGCATTTCGGTACTCGCACGGATTCCACCCGATCCCCATACCGGCCCGGATTCTACCATTTTTCGGTATTCACACTGATTGTAACATTTTCCGGTACTCATCCGATCAGCTTTTCGGTACTCGCTCGGATTGCTGCCGATCCCGATATTGGCCCGAATTCTACCATTTTTCGGTATTCACACTGATTGTAACCTTTTCTGGGACTCATCCGATCAGCTTTTCGGTACTCGCACGGATTCCAGCCGATCCCCATATCGGCCCGGATTCTACCATTTTTCGGTATTCACACTGATTGTAACCTTTTCCGGGACTCACCCGATCAGCATTTCGGTACTCGCACGGATTCCAGCCGATCCCCATACCGGCCCGGATTCTACCATTTTTCGGTATTCACACTGATTGTAACCTTTTCCGGTACTCATCCGATCAGCTTTTCGGTACTCGCACGGATTGCTGCCGATCCCGATATTGGCCCTAATTCTACCATTTTTCGGTATTCACACTGATTGTAAACTTTTCCGGGACTCATCCGATCAGCTTTTCGGTACTCGCACGGATTCCAGCCGATCCCCATACCGGCCCGGATTCTACCATTTTTCGGTATTCACACTGATTGTAACCTTTTCCGGGACTCACCCGATCAGCTTTTCGGTACTCGCACGGATTGCTGCCGATCCCGATATTGGCCCGAATTCTACCATTTTTCGGTATTCACACTGATTGTAACCTTTTCCGGTACTCATCCGATCAGCTTTTCGGTACTCGCACGGATTGCTGCCGATCCCCATACCGGCCCGGATTCTACCATTTTTCGGTATTCACACTGATTGTAACCTTTTCCGGGACTCACCCGATCAGCTTTTCGGTACTCGCACGGATTGCTGCCGATCCCGATATTGGCCCGAATTCTACCATTTTTCGGTATTCACACTGATTGTAACCTTTTCCGGGACTCATCCGATCAGCTTTTCGGTACTCGCACAGATTGCTGCCGATCCCCATAGCGGCCCGGATTCTACCATTTTTCGGTATTCACACTGATTGTAACCTTTTCCGGGATTCATCCGATCAGCTTTTCGGTACTCGCACGGATTGCTGCCGATCCCGATACTGGCCCGGATTCTACCATTTTTCGGTATTCACACTGATTGTAACCTTTTCCGGGACTCACCCGATCAGCATTTCGGTACTCGCACGGATTCCAGCCGATCCCGATACTGGCCCGGATTCTACCATTTTTCGGTATTCACACTTATTGTAACCTTTTCCGGGACTCATCCGATCAGCTTTTCGGTACTCGCACAGATTGCTGCCGATCCCCATAGCGGCCCGGATTCTACCATTTTTCGGTATTCACACTGATTGTAACCTTTTCCGGGATTCATCCGATCAGCTTTTTGGTACTCGCACGGATTGCTGCCGATCCCGATACTGGCCCGGATTCTACCATTTTTCGGTATTCACACTGATTGTAACCTTTTCCGGGACTCACCCGATCAGCATTTCGGTACTCGCACGGATTCCAGCCGATCCCGATACTGGCCCGGATTCTACCATTTTTCGGTATTCACACTTATTGTAACCTTTTCCGGGACTCACCCGATCAGCATTTCGGTACTCGCACGGATTCCACCCGATCCCCATACCGGCCCGGATTCTACCATTTTTCGGTATTCACACTGATTGTAACATTTTCCGGTACTCATCCGATCAGCTTTTCGGTACTCGCTCGGATTGCTGCCGATCCCGATATTGGCCCGAATTCTACCATTTTTCGGTATTCACACTGATTGTAACCTTTTCTGGGACTCATCCGATCAGCTTTTCGGTACTCGCACGGATTCCAGCCGATCCCCATATCGGCCCGGATTCCACCATTTTTCGGTATTCACACTGATTGTAACCTTTTCCGGGACTCACCCGATCAGCATTTCGGTACTCGCACGGATTCCAGCCGATCCCCATACCGGCCCGGATTCTACCATTTTTCGGTATTCACACTGATTGTAACCTTTTCCGGTACTCATCCGATCAGCTTTTCGGTACTCGCACGGATTGCTGCCGATCCCGATATTGGCCCTAATTCTACCATTTTTTTTTCGGTATTCACACTGATTGTAAACTTTTCCGGGACTCATCCGATCAGCTTTTCGGTACTCGCACGGATTCCAGCCGATCCCCATACCGGCCCGGATTCTACCATTTTTCGGTATTCACACTGATTGTAACCTTTTCCGGGACTCACCCCGATCAGCTTTTCGGTACTCGCACGGATTGCTGCCGATCCCGATATTGGCCCGAATTCTACCATTTTTCGGTATTCACACTGATTGTAACCTTTTCCGGTACTCATCCGATCAGCTTTTCGGTACTCTCGCACGGATTGCTGCCGACCCCCGATACACAGCTCGGATTCTACCATTTTTCGGTATTCACACTGATTGTAACCTTTTCCGGGACTCACCCGATCAGCATTTCGGTACTCGCACGGATTGCTGCCGATCCCGATATTGGCCCGAATTCTACCATTTTTTCGGTATTCACACTGATTGTAACCTTTTCCGGGACTCATCCGATCAGCTTTTCGGTACTCGCACAGATTGCTTGCCGATCCCCATAGCGGCCCGGATTCTACCATTTTTCGGTATTCACACTGATTGTAACCTTTTCCGGGATTCATCCGATCAGCTTTTCGGTACTCGCACGGATTGCTGCCGATCCCGATACTGGCCCTGATTCTACCATTTTTCGGTATTCACACTGATTGTAACCTTTTCCGGGACTCACCCGATCAGCATTTCGGTACTCGCACGGATTCCCAGCCGATCCCGATACTGGCCCGGATTCTACCATTTTTCGGTATTCACACTTATTGTAACCTTTTCCGGGACTCATCCGATCAGCTTTTCGGTACTCGCCACAGATTGCTGTCGATCCCCATAGCGGCCCGGATTCTACCATTTTTCGGTATTCACACTGATTGTAACCTTTTCCGGGATTCATCCGATCAGCTTTTCGGTACTCGCACGGATTGCTGCCGATCCCGATACTGGCCCGGATTCTACCATTTTTTCGGTATTCACACTGATTGTAACCTTTTCCGGGACTCACCCGATCAGCTTTTCGGTACTCGCACGGATTCCAGCCGATCCCGATACTGGCCCGGATTCTACCATTTTTCGGTATTCACACTTATTGTAACCTTTTCCGGGACTCATCCGATCAGCTTTTCGGTACTCGCACAGATTGCTGTCGATCCCCATAGCGGCCCGGATTCTACCATTTTTCGGTATTCACACTGATTGTAAACCTTTTCCGGGATTCATCCGATCAGCTTTTCGGTACTCGCACGGATTGCTGCCGATCCCGATACTGGCCCGGATTCTACCATTTTTCGGTATTCACACTGATTGTAACCTTTTCCGGGACTCACCCGATCAGCTTTTCGGTACTCGCACGGATTCCAGCCGATCCAGATACTGGCCCGGATTCTACCATTTTTCGGTATTCACACTTATTGTAACCTTTTCCGGGACTCACCCGATCAGCATTTCGGTACTCGCACGGATTCCACCCGATCCCCATACCGGCCCGGATTCTACCATTTTTCGGTATTCACACTGATTGTAACATTTTCCGGTACTCATCCGATCAGCTTTTCGGTACTCGCTCGGATTGCTGCCGATCCCGATATTGGCCCGAATTCTACCATTTTTCGGTATTCACACTGATTGTAACCTTTTCTGGGACTCATCCGATCAGCTTTTCGGTACTCGCACGGATTCCAGCCGATCCCCATATCGGCCCGGATTCTACCATTTTTCGGTATTCACACTGATTGTAACCTTTTCCGGGACTCACCCGATCAGCATTTCGGTACTCGCACGGATTCCAGCCGATCCCCATACCGGCCCGGATTCTACCATTTTTCGGTATTCACACTGATTGTAACCTTTTCCGGTACTCATCCGATCAGCTTTTCGGTACTCGCACGGATTGCTGCCGATCCCGATATTGGCCCTAATTCTAACCATTTTTCGGTATTCACACTGATTGTAAACTTTTCCGGGACTCATCCGATCAGCTTTTCGGTACTCGCACGGATTCCAGCCGATCCCCATACCGGCCCGGATTCTACCATTTTTCGGTATTCACACTGATTGTAACCTTTTCCGGGACTCACCCGATCAGCTTTTCGGTACTCTCGCACGGATTGCTGCCGATCCCGATATTGGCCCGAATTCTACCATTTTTCGGTATTCACACTGATTGTAACCTTTTCCGGTACTCATCCGATCAGCTTTTCGGTACTCTCGCACGGATTGCTGCCGATCCCCATACCGGCCCGGATTCTACCATTTTTCGGTATTCACACTGATTGTAACCTTTTCCGGGACTCACCCGATCAGCTTTTCGGTACTTCGCACGGATTGCTGCCGATCCCGATATTGGCCCGAATTCTACCATTTTTCGGTATTCACACTGATTGTAACCTTTTCCGGGACTCATCCGATCAGCTTTTCGGTACTCGCACAGATTGCTGCCGATCCCCATAGCGGCCCGGATTCTACCATTTTTCGGTATTCACACTGATTGTAACCTTTTCCGGGATTCATCCGATCAGCTTTTCGGTACTCGCACGGATTGCTGCCGATCCCGATACTGGCCCGGATTCTACCATTTTTCGGTATTCACACTGATTGTAACCTTTTCCGGGACTCACCCGATCAGCATTTCGGTACTCGCACGGATTCCAGCCGATCCCGATACTGGCCCGGATTCTACCATTTTTCGGTATTCACACTTATTGTAACCTTTTCCGGGACTCATCCGATCAGCTTTTCGGTACTCGCACAGATTGCTGCCGATCCCCATAGCGGCCCGGATTTCTACCATTTTTCGGTATTCACACTGATTGTAACCTTTTCCGGGATTCATCCGATCAGCTTTTTTGGTACTCGCACGGATTGCTGCCGATCCCGATACTGGCCCGGATTCTACCATTTTTCGGTATTCACACTGATTGTAACCTTTTCCGGGACTCACCCGATCAGCATTTCGGTACTCGCACGGATTCCAGCCGATCCCGATACTGGCCCGGATTCTACCATTTTTCGGTATTCACACTTATTGTAACCTTTTCCGGGACTCACCCGATCAGCATTTCGGTACTCGCACGGATTCCACCCGATCCCCATACCGGCCCGGATTCTACCATTTTTTCGGTATTCACACTGATTGTAACATTTTCCGGTACTCATCCGATCAGCTTTTCGGTACTTCCGCTCGGATTGCTGCCGATCCCGATATTGGCCCGAATTCTACCATTTTTCGGTATTCACACTGATTGTAACCTTTTCTGGGACTCATCCGATCAGCTTTTCGGTACTCGCACGGATTCCAGCCGATCCCCATATCGGCCCGGATTTCCACCATTTTTCGGTATTCACACTGATTGTAACCTTTTCCGGGACTCACCCGATCAGCATTTCGGTACTCGCAACGGATTCCAGCCGATCCCCATACCGGCCCGGATTCTACCATTTTTCGGTATTCACACTGATTGTAACCTTTTCCGGTACTCATCCGATCAGCTTTTCGGTACTCGCACGGATTGCTGCCGATCCCGATATTGGCCCTAATTCTACCATTTTTCGGTATTCACACTGATTGTAAACTTTTCCGGGACTCATCCGATCAGCTTTTCGGTACTCGCACGGATTCCAGCCGATCCCCATACCGGCCCGGATTCTACCATTTTTCGGTATTCACACTGATTGTAACCTTTTCCGGGACTCACCCGATCAGCTTTTCGGTACTCGCACGGATTGCTTGCCGATCCCGATATTGGCCCGAATTCTACCATTTTTCGGTATTCACACTGATTGTAACCTTTTCCGGTACTCATCCCGATCAGCTTTTCGGTACTCGCACGGATTGCTGCCGACCCCGATACACAGCTCGGATTCTACCATTTTTCGGTATTCACACTGATTGTAACCTTTTCCCGGGACTCACCCGATCAGCATTTCGGTACTCGCACGGATTGCTGCCGATCCCGATATTGGCCCGAATTCTACCATTTTTTCGGTATTCACACTGATTGTAACCTTTTCCGGGACTCATCCGATCAGCTTTTCGGTACTCGCACAGATTGCTTGCCGATCCCCATAGCGGCCCGGATTCTACCATTTTTCGGTATTCACACTGATTGTAACCTTTTCCGGGATTCATCCGATCAGCTTTTCGGTACTCGCACGGATTGCTGCCGATCCCGATACTGGCCCGGATTCTACCATTTTTCGGTATTCACACTGATTGTAACCTTTTCCGGGACTCACCCGATCAGCATTTCGGTACTCGCACGGATTCCAACCGATCCCGATACTGGCCCGGATTCTACCATTTTTCGGTATTCACACTTATTGTAACCTTTTCCGGGACTCACCCGATCAGCATTTCGGTACTCGCACGGATTCCACCCGATCCCCATACCGGCTCGGATTCTACCATTTTTCGGTATTCACACTGATTGTAACATTTTCCGGTACTCATCCGATCAGCTTTTCGGTACTCCGCTCGGATTGCTGCCGATCCCGATATTGGCCCGAATTCTACCATTTTTCGGTATTCACACTGATTGTAACGTTTTCTGGGACTCATCCGATCAGCTTTTCGGTACTCGCACGGATTCCAGCCGATCCCCATATCGGCCCGGATTCTACCATTTTTTCGGTATTCACACTGATTGTAACCTTTTCCGGGACTCACCCGATCAGCATTTCGGTACTCGCACGGATTCCAGCCGATCCCCATACCGGCCCGGATTCTACCATTTTTCGGTATTCACACTGATTGTAACCTTTTCCGGTACTCCATCCGATCAACTTTTCGGTACTCGCACGGATTGCTGCCGATCCCGATATTGGCCCTAATTCTACCATTTTTCGGTATTCACACTGATTGTAAACTTTTCCGGGACTCATCCGATCAGCTTTTCGGTACTCGCACGGATTCCAGCCGATCCCCATACCGGCCCGGATTCTACCATTTTTCGGTATTCACACTGATTGTAACCTTTTCCGGGACTCACCCGATCAGCTTTTCGGTACTCGCACGGATTGCTGCCGATCCCGATATTGGCCCGAATTCTACCATTTTTCGGTATTCACACTGATTGTAACCTTTTTCGGTACTCATTCCGATCAGCTTTTCGGTACTCGCACGGATTGCTGCCGATCCCGATACTCGCTCGGATTCTACCCATTTTTCGGTATTCACACTGATTGTAACCTTTTCCGGGACCTCACCCGATCAGCATTTCGGTACTCGCACGGATTGCTGCCGATCCCGATATTGGCCCGAATTCTACCATTTTTCGGTATTCACACTGATTGTAACCTTTTCCGGGACTCATCCGATCAGCTTTTCGGTACTCGCACAGATTGCTGCCGATCCCCATAGCGGCCCCGGATTCTACCATTTTTCGGTATTCACACTGATTGTAACCTTTTCCGGGATTCATCCGATCAGCTTTTCGGTACTCCGCACGGATTGCTGCCGATCCCGATACTGGCCCGGATTCTACCATTTTTCGGTATTCACACTGATTGTAACCTTTTCCGGGACTCACCCGATCAGCATTTCGGTACTCGCACGGATTCCAGCCGATCCCGATACTGGCCCGGATTCTACCATTTTTCGGTATTCACACTTATTGTAACCTTTTCCGGGACTCACCCGATCAGCATTTCGGTACTCGCACGGATTCCACCCGATCCCCATACCGGCCCGGATTCTACCATTTTTCGGTATTCACACTGATTGTAACATTTTCCGGTACTCATCCGATCAGCTTTTCGGTACTCGCTCGGATTGCTGCCGATCCCGATATTGGCCCGAATTCTACCATTTTTCGGTATTCACACTGATTGTAACCTTTTCTGGGACTCATCCGATCAGCTTTTCGGTACTCGCACGGATTCCAGCCGATCCCCATATCGGCCCGGATTCTACCATTTTTCGGTATTCACACTGATTGTAACCTTTTCCGGGACTCACCCGATCAGCATTTCGGTACCTCGCACGGATTCCAGCCGATCCCCATACCGGCCCGGATTCTACCATTTTTCGGTATTCACACTGATTGTAACCTTTTCCGGTACTCATCCGATCAGCTTTTCGGTACTCGCACGGATTGCTGCCGATCCCGATATTGGCCCTAATTCTACCATTTTTCGGTATTCACACTGATTGTAAACTTTTCCGGGACTCATCCGATCAGCTTTTCGGTACTCGCACGGATTCAAGCCGATCCCCATACCGGCCCGGATTCTACCATTTTTCGGTATTCACACTGATTGTAACCTTTTCCGGGACTCACCCGATCAGCTTTTCGGTACTCGCACGGATTGCTGCCGATCCCGATATTGGCCCGAATTCTACCATTTTTCGGTATTCACACTGATTGTAACCTTTTCCGGTACTCATCCGATCAGCTTTTCGGTACTCACACGGATTGCTGTCGATCCCGATACTCGCTCGGATTCTACCATTTTTCGGTATTCACACTGATTGTAACCTTTTCCGGGACTCACCCGATCAGCATTTCGGTACTCGCACGGATTGCTGCCGATCCCGATATTGGCCCGAATTCTACCATTTTTCGGTATTCACACTGATTGTAACCTTTTCCGGGACTCATCCGATCAGCTTTTCGGTACTCGCACGGATTCCAGCCGATCCCCATAGCGGCCCGGATTCTACCATTTTTCGGTATTCACACTGATTGTAACCTTTTCCGGGCCTCATCCGATCAGCTTTTCGGTACTCGCACGGATTGCTGCCGATCCCGATATTGGCCCTAATTCTACCATTTTTCGGTATTCACACTGATTGTAAACTTTTCCGGGACTCATCCGATCAGCTTTTCGGTACTCGCACGGATTCCAGCCGATCCCCATACCGGCCCGGATTCTACCATTTTTCGGTATTCACACTGATTGTAACCTTTTCCGGGACTCACCCGATCAGCTTTTCGGTACTCGCACGGATTGCTGCCGATCCCGATATTGGCCCGAATTCTACCATTTTTCGGTATTCACACTGATTGTAACCTTTTCCCGGGACTCACCCGATCAGCTTTTCGGTACTCGCACGGATTGCTGCCGATCCCGATATTGGCCCGAATTCTACCATTTTTCGGTATTCACACTGATTGTAACCTTTTTCGGTACTCATCCGATCAGCTTTTCGGTACTCTTCGCACGGATTGCTGCCGATCCCGATACTCGCTCGGATTCTAACCATTTTTCGGTATTCACACTGATTGTAACCTTTTCCGGGACTCACCCGATCAGCATTTCGGTACTCGCACGGATTGCTGCCGATCCCGATATTGGCCCGAATTCTACCATTTTTCGGTATTCACACTGATTGTAACCTTTTCCGGGACTCATCCGATCAGCTTTTCGGTACTCGCACAGATTGCTGCCGATCCCCATAGCGGCCCGGATTCTACCATTTTTCGGTATTCACACTGATTGTAACCTTTTCCGGGATTCATCCGATCAGCTTTTCGGTACTCCTCGCACGGATTGCTGCCGATCCCGATACTGGCCCGGATTCTACCATTTTTCGGTATTCACACTGATTGTAACCTTTTCCGGGACTCACCCGATCAGCATTTCGGTACTCGCACGGATTCCAGCCGATCCCGATACTGGCCCGGATTCTACCATTTTTCGGTATTCACACTTATTGTAACCTTTTCCCGGGACTCACCCTATCAGCATTTCGGTACTCGCACGGATTCCACCCGATCCCCCATACCGGCCCGGATTCTACCATTTTTCGGTATTCACACTGATTGTAACATTTTCCGGTACTCATCCGATCAGCTTTTCGGTACTCGCTCGGATTGCTGCCGATCCCGATATTGGCCCGAATTCTACCATTTTTCGGTATTCACACTGATTGTAACCTTTTCTGGGACTCATCCGATCAGCTTTTCGGTACTCGCACGGATTCCAGCCGATCCCCATATCGGCCCGGATTCTACCATTTTTCGGTATTCACACTGATTGTAACCTTTTCCGGGACTCACCCGATCAGCATTTCGGTACTCGCACGGATTCCAGCCGATCCCCATACCGGCCCGGATTCTACCATTTTTCGGTATTCACACTGATTGTAACCTTTTCCGGTACTCATCCGATCAGCTTTTCGGTACTCGCACGGATTGCTGCCGATCCCGATATTGGCCCTAATTCTACCATTTTTCGGTATTCACACTGATTGTAAACTTTTCCGGGACTCATTCCGATCAGCTTTTCGGTACTCGCACGGATTCAAGCCGATCCCATACCGGCCCGGATTCTACCATTTTTCGGTATTCACACTGATTGTAACCTTTTCCGGGACTCACCCGATCAGCTTTTCGGTACTTCGCACGGATTGCTGCCGATCCCGATATTGGCCCGAATTCTACCATTTTTCGGTATTCACACTGATTGTAACCTTTTCCGGTACTCATCCGATCAGCTTTTCGGTACTCACACGGATTGCTGCCGATCCCGATACTCGCTCGGATTCTACCATTTTTCGGTATTCACACTGATTGTAACCTTTTCCGGGACTCACCCGATCAGCATTTCGGTACTCGCACGGATTGCTGCCGATCCCGATATTGGCCCGAATTCTACCATTTTTCGGTATTCACACTGATTGTAACCTTTTCCGGGACTCATCCGATCAGCTTTTCGGTACTCGCACGGATTCCAGCCGATCCCCATAGCGGCCCGGATTCTACCATTTTTCGGTATTCACACTGATTGTAACCTTTTCCGGGCCTCATCCGATCAGCTTTTCGGTACTCGCACGGATTGCTGCCGATCCCGATATTGGCCCTAATTCTACCATTTTTCGGTATTCACACTGATTGTAAACTTTTCCGGGACTCATCCGATCAGCTTTTCGGTACTCGCACGGATTCCAGCCGATCCCCATACCGGCCCGGATTCTACCATTTTTCGGTATTCACACTGATTGTAACCTTTTCTGGGACTCATCCGATCAGCTTTTCGGTACTCGCACGGATTCCAGCCGATCCCCATATCGGCCCGGATTCTACCATTTTTCGGTATTCACACTGATTGTAACCTTTTCCGGGACTCACCCGATCAGCTTTTCGGTACTCGCACGGATTGCTGCCGATCCCGATATTGGCCCTAATTCTACCATTTTTCGGTATTCACACTGATTGTAACCTTTTCCGGGACTCATCCGATCAGCTTTTCGGTACTCGCACGGATTCCAGCCGATCCCCATACCGGCCCGGATTCTACCATTTTTCATTATTCACACTGATTGTAACCTTTTCCGGTACTCATCCGATCAGCTTTTTGGTACTCGCACGGATTGCTGCCGATCCCGATACTCGCTCGGATTCTACCATTTTTCGGTATTCACACTGATTGTAACCTTTTCTGGGACTCATCCGATCAGCTTTTCGGTACTCGCACGGATTCCAGCCGATCCCCATATCGGCCCGGATTCTACCATTTTTCGGTATTCACACTGATTGTAACCTTTTCCGGTACTCATCCGATCAGCTTTTCGGTACTCGCACGGATTCCAGCCGATCCCCATATCGTCCCGAATTCTACCATTTTTCGGTATTCACACTGATTGTAACCTTTTCCGGGACTCATCCGATCAGCTTTTCGGTACTCGCACGGATTCCAGCCGATCCCCATATCGGCCCGAATTCTACCATTTTTCGGTATTCACACTGATTGTAAACTTTTCCGGGACTCATCCGATCAGCTTTTCGGTACTCGCACGGATTCCAGCCGATCCCCATATCGGCCCGGATTCTACCATTTTTCGGTATTCACACTGATTGTAACCTTTTCCAGGACTCACCCGATCAGCATTTCGGTACTCGCACGGATTCCAGCCGATCCCCATACCGGCCCGGATTCTACCATTTTTCGGTATTCACACTGATTGTAACCTTTTCCGGTACTCATCCGATCAGCTTTTCGGTACTCGCACGGATTCCAGCCGATCCCCATACCGGCCCGGATTCTACCATTTTTCATTATTCACACTGATTGTAACCTTTTCCGGTACTCATCCGATCAGCTTTTTGGTACTCGCACGGATTGCTGCCGATCCCGATACTCGCTCGGATTCTACCATTTTTCGGTATTCACACTGATTGTAACCTTTTCTGGGACTCATCCGATCAGCTTTTCGGTACTCGCACGGATTCCAGCCGATCCCCATATCGGCCCGGATTCTACCATTTTTCGGTATTCACACTGATTGTAACCTTTTCCGGTACTCATCCGATCAGCTTTTCGGTACTCGCACGGATTCCAGCCGATCCCCATATCGTCCCGAATTCTACCATTTTTCGGTATTCACACTGATTGTAACCTTTTCCGGGACTCATCCGATCAGCTTTTCGGTACTCGCACGGATTCCAGCCGATCCCCATATCGGCCCGAATTCTACCATTTTTCGGTATTCACACTGATTGTAAACTTTTCCGGGACTCATCCGATCAGCTTTTCGGTACTCGCACGGATTCCAGCCGATCCCCATACGGGCCCGGATTCTACCATTTTTCGGTATTCACACTGATTGTAACCTTTTCCGGGACTCAACCGATCAGCCTTTCGGTACTCGCACGGATTGCAGCTAATCCCGATACGGGCCCGGATTCTACCATTTTTCGGTATTCACTCTGATTGTAACCTTCTCCGGGACTCACCCGATCAGCTTTTCGGTACTGGAACGGATTCCAGCCGATCCCCATACCGGCCCGGATTCTACCATTTTTCAGTATTCACACTGATTGTAACATTTTCTGGGACTCACCCGATCAGCTTTTCGGTACTCGCACGGATTCCAGCCGATCCCCATACGGGCCCGGATTCTACCATTTTTCGGTATTCACACTGATTGTAACCTTTTCCGGGACTCAACCGATCAGCCTTTCGGTACTCGCACGGATTGCAGCTAATCCCGATACGGGCCCGGATTCTACCATTTTTCGGTATTCACTCTGATTGTAACCTTCTCCGGGACTCACCCGATCAGCTTTTCGGTACTTGCACGGATTCCAGCCGATCCCCATACCGGCCCGGATTCTACCATTTTTCGGTATTCACACCGATTGTAACCTTTTCCGGGACTCACCCGATCAGCTTTTCGGTACTGGAACGGATTCCAGCCGATCCCCATACCGGCCCGGATTCTACCATTTTTCGGTATTCACACTGATTGTAACCTTTTCCGGGACTCACCCGATCAGCTTTTCGGTACTCGCACGGATTCCAGCCGATCCCCATACGGGTCCGGATTCTACCATTTTTCGGTATTCACACTGATTGTAACCTTTTCCGGGACTCAACCGATCAGCTTTTCGGTACTCGCACGGATTGCAGCTAATCCCGATACGGGCCCGGATTCTACCATTTTTCGGTATTCACACTGATTGTAACCTTCTCCGGGACTCACCCGATCAGCTTTTCGGTACTCGCACGGATTCCAGCCGATCCCCATACCGGCCCGGATTCTACCATTTTTCGGTATTCACACTGATTGTAACCTTTTCCGGGACTCACCCGATCAGCTTTTCGGTACTCGCACGGATTCCAGCCGATCCCCATACGGGCCCGGATTCTACCATTTTTCGGTATTCACACTGATTGTAACCTTTTCCGGGACTCACCCGATCAGCTTTTCGGTACTCGCACGGATTATAGCCGATCCCCATATCGGCCCGGATTCTACCATTTTTCGGTATTCACACTGATTGTAACCTTTTCCGGGACTCACCCGATCAGCTTTTCGGTACTCGCACGGATTCCAGCCGATCCCCATACGGGCCCGGATTCTACCATTTTTCGGTATTCACACTGATTGTAACCTTTTCCGGGACTCAACCGAACAGCCTTTCGGTACTCGCACGGATTGCAGCTAATCCCGATACGGGCCCGGATTCTACCATTTTTCGGTATTCACACTGATTGTAACCTTCTCCGGGACTCACCCGATCAGCTTTTCGGTACTCGCACGGATTCCAGCCGATCCCCATACCGGCCCGGATTCTACCATTTTTCGGTATTCACACTGATTGTAACCTTTTCCGGGACTCACCCGATCAGCTTTTCGGTACTCGCACGGATTCCAGCCGATCCCCATACCGGCCCGGATTCTACCATTTTTCGGTATTCACACTGATTGTAACCTTTTCCGGGACTCAACCGATCAGCCTTTCGGTACTCGCACGGATTGCAGCTAATCCCGATACGGGCCCGGATTCTACCATTTTTCGGTATTCACTCTGATTGTAACCTTCTCCGGGACTCACCCGATCAGCTTTTCGGTACTGGAACGGATTCCAGCCGATCCCCATACCGGCCCGGATTCTACCATTTTTCAGTATTCACACTGATTGTAACATTTTTCGGGACTCACCCGATCAGCTTTTCGGTACTCGCACGGATTCCAGCCGATCCCCATACGGGCCCGGATTCTACCATTTTTCGGTATTCACACTGATTGTAACCTTTTCCGGGACTCACCCGATCAGCTTTTCGGTACTCGCACGGATTCCAGCCGATCCCCATACCGGCCCGGATTCTACCTTTTTTTCGGTATTCACACTGATTATAACCTTTTCCGGGACTCACCCGATCAGCTTTTCGGTACTGGAATGGATTCCAGCCGATCCCCATACCGGCCCGGATTCTACCATTTTTCGGTATTCACACTGATTGTAACCTTTTCCGGGACTCACCAGATCAGCTTTTCGGTACTCGCACGGATTCCAGCCGATCCCCATACCGGCCCGGATTCTACCATTTTTCCGTATTCACACTGATTGTAACCTTTTCCGGGACTCACCCGATCAGCTTTTCGGTACTCGCACGGATTCCAGCCGATCCCCATATCGGCCCGAATTCTACCATTTTTCGGTATTCACACTGATTGTAAACTTTTCCGGGACTCATCCGATCAGCTTTTCGGTACTCGCACGGATTGCAGCTAATCCCGATACGGGCCCGGATTCTACCATTTTTCGGTATTCACACTGATTGTAACCTTCTCCGGGACTCACCCGATCAGCTTTTCGGTACTCGCACGGATTCCAGCCGATCCCCATACGGGCCCGGATTCTACCATTTTTCGGTATTCACACTGATTGTAACCTTTTTCG
Organism: Vitis cinerea var. helleri x Vitis rupestris; assembly: GCA_945999865.1. Classification (NCBI taxonomy): domain Eukaryota; kingdom Viridiplantae; phylum Streptophyta; class Magnoliopsida; order Vitales; family Vitaceae; genus Vitis; species Vitis cinerea var. helleri x Vitis rupestris. The sequence goes on along the minus strand of CAMFYI010000346.1, from coordinate 25,871 downwards.
GGACTCAACCGATCAGCCTTTCGGTACTCGCACGGATTGCAGCTAATCCCGATACGGGCCCGGATTCTACCATTTTTCGGTATTCACTCTGATTGTAACCTTCTCCGGGACTCACCCGATCAGCTTTTCGGTACTTGCACGGATTCCAGCCGATCCCCATACCGGCCCGGATTCTACCATTTTTCGGTATTCACACCGATTGTAACCTTTTCCGGGACTCACCCGATCAGCTTTTCGGTACTGGAACGGATTCCAGCCGATCCCCATACCGGCCCGGATTCTACCATTTTTCGGTATTCACACTGATTGTAACCTTTTCCGGGACTCACCCGATCAGCTTTTCGGTACTCGCACGGATTCCAGCCGATCCCCATACGGGTCCGGATTCTACCATTTTTCGGTATTCACACTGATTGTAACCTTTTCCGGGACTCAACCGATCAGCTTTTCGGTACTCGCACGGATTGCAGCTAATCCCGATACGGGCCCGGATTCTACCATTTTTCGGTATTCACACTGATTGTAACCTTCTCCGGGACTCACCCGATCAGCTTTTCGGTACTCGCACGGATTCCAGCCGATCCCCATACGGGCCCGGATTCTACCATTTTTCGGTATTCACACTGATTGTAACCTTTTCCGGGACTCAACCGATCAGCCTTTCGGTACTCGCACGGATTGCAGCTAATCTCGATACGGGCCCGGATTCTACCATTTTTCGGTATTCACTCTGATTGTAACCTTCTCCGGGACTCACCCGATCAGCTTTTCGGTACTTGCACGGATTCCAGCCGATCCCCATACCGGCCCGGATTCTACCATTTTTCGGTATTCATACCGATTGTAACCTTTTCCGGGACTCACCCGATCAGCTTTTCGGTACTGGAACGGATTCCAGCCGATCCCCATACCGGCCCGGATTCTACCATTTTTCGGTATTCACACTGATTGTAACCTTTTCCGGGACTCACCCGATCAGCTTTTCGGTACTCGCACGGATTCCAGCCGATCCCCATACGGGTCCGGATTCTACCATTTTTCGGTATTCACACTGATTGTAACCTTTTCCGGGACTCAACCGATCAGCTTTTCGGTACTCGCACGGATTGCAGCTAATCCCGATACGGGCCCGGATTCTACCATTTTTCGGTATTCACACTGATTGTAACCTTCTCCGGGACTCACCCGATCAGCTTTTCGGTACTCGCACGGATTCCAGCCGATCCCCATACCGGCCCGGATTCTACCATTTTTCGGTATTCCCACTGATTGTAACCTTTTCCGGGACTCACCCGATCAGCTTTTCGGTACTCGCACGGATTCCAGCCGATCCCCATACGGGCCCGGATTCTACCATTTTTCGGTATTCACACTGATTGTAACCTTTTCCGGGACTCACCCGATCAGCTTTTCGGTACTCGCACGGATTATAGTCGATCCCCATACCGGCCCGGATTCTACCATTTTTCGGTATTCACACTGACTGTAACCTTTTCCGGGACTCACCCCGATCAGCTTTTCGGTACTCGCACGGATTCCAGCCGATCCCCATACGGGCCCGGATTCTACCATTTTTCGGTACTCACACTGATTGTAACCTTTTCCGGGACTCAACCGAACAGCCTTTCGGTACTCGCACGGATTGCAGCTAATCCCGATACGGGCCCGGATTCTACCATTTTTCGGTATTCACACTGATTGTAACCTTCTCCGGGACTCACCCGATCAGCTTTTCGGTACTCGCACGGATTCCAGCCGATCCCCATACCGGCCCGGATTCTACCATTTTTCGGTATTCACACTGATTGTAACCTTTTCCGGGACTCACCCGATCAGCTTTTCGGTACTCGCACGGATTCCAGCCGATCCCCATACCGGCCCGGATTCTACCATTTTTCGGTATTCACTCTGATTGTAACCTTCTCCGGGACTCACCCGATCAGCTTTTCGGTACTGGAACGGATTCCAGCCGATCCCCATACCGGCCCGGATTCTACCATTTTTGAGTATTCACACTGATTGTAACCTTTTTCGGGACTCACCCGATCAGCTTTTCGGTACTCGCACGGATTCCAGCCGATCCCCATACGGGCCCGGATTCTACCATTTTTCGGTATTCACACTGATTGTAACCTTTTCCGGGACTCACCCGATCAGCTTTTCGGTACTCGCACGGATTCCAGCCGATCCCCATACCGGCCCGGATTCTACCATTTTTCGGTATTCACACTGATTATAACCTTTTCCGGGACTCACCCGATCAGCTTTTCGGTACTGGAACGGATTCCAGCCGATCCCCATACCGGCCCGGATTCTACCATTTTTCGGTATTCACACTGATTGTAACCTTTTCCGGGACTCACCCGATCAGCTTTTCGGTACTCGCACGGATTCCAGCCGATCCCCATACCGGCCCGGATTCTACCATTTTTCGGTATTCACACTGATTGTAACCTTTTCCGGGACTCACCCGATCAGCTTTTCGGTACTGGAACGGATTCCAGCCGATCCCCATACCGGCCCGGATTCTACCATTTTTCGGTATTCACACTGATTGTAACCTTTTCCGGGACTCAACCGATCAGCTTTTCGGTACTCGCACGGATTCCAGCCGATCCCCATACGGGCCCGGATTCTACCATTTTTCGGTATTCACACTGATTGTAACCTTTTCCGGGACTCACCCGATCAGCTTTTCGGTACTCGCACGGATTCCAGCCGATCCCCATACCGGCCCGGATTCTACCATTTTTCGGTATTCACACTGATTGTAACCTTTTCCGGGACTCACCCGATCAGCTTTTCGGTACTGGAACGGATTCCGGCCGATCCCCATACCGGCCCAGATTCTACCATTTTTCGGTATTCACACTGATTGTAACCTTTTCCGGGACTCACCCGATCAGCTTTTTGGTACTCGCACGGATTCCAGCCAATCCCCATACCGGCCCGGATTCTACCATTTTTCGGTATTCACACTGATTGTAACCTTTTCTGGGACTCACCCGATCAGCTTTTCGGTACTGGAACGGATTCCAGCCGATCCCCATACCGGCCCGGATTCTACCATTTTTCGGTATTCACACTGATTGTAACCTTTTCCGGGACTCAACCGATCAGCTTTTCGGTACTCGCACGGATTGCAGCTAATCCCGATACGAGCCCGGATTCTACCATTTTTCGGTATTCACAGTGATTGTAACCTTCTCCGGGACTCACCCGATCAGCTTTTCGGTACTCGCACGGATTCCAGCCGATCCCCATACGGGCCCGGATTCTACCATTTTTCGGTATTCACACTGATTGTAACCTTTTCCGGGACTCAACCGATCAGCTTTTCGGTACTCGCACGGATTGCAACTAATCCCGATACGGGCCCGGATTCTACCATTTTTCGGTATTAACACTGATTGTAACCTTTTCCGGGACTCACCCGATCAGCTTTTCGGTACTCGCACGGATTCCAGCCGATCCCCATACCGGCCCGGATTCTACCATTTTTCGGTATTCACACTGATTGTAACCTTTTCCGGGACTCACCCGATCAGCTTTTCGGTACTGGAACGGATTCCAGCCGATCCCCATACCGGCCCGGATTCTACCATTTTTCAGTATTCACACTGATTGTAACCTTTTTCGGGACTCACCCGATCAGCTTTTCGGTACTCGCACGGATTCCAGCCGATCCCCATACGGGCCCGGATTCTACCATTTTTCGGTATTCACACTGATTGTAACCTTTTCCGGGACTCAACCGATCAGCCTTTCGGTAATCGCACGGATTGCAGCTAATCCCGATACGGGCCCGGATTCTACCATTTTTCGGTATTCACTCTGATTGTAACCTTCTCCGGGACTCACCCGATCAGCTTTTCGGTACTCGCACGGATTCCAGCCGATCCCCATACCGGCCCGGATTCTACCATTTTTCGGTATTCACACTGATTGTAACCTTTTCCGGGACTCACCCGATCAGCTTTTCGGTACTGGAACGGATTCCAGCCAATCCCCATACCGGCCCGGATTCTACCATTTTTCGGTATTCACACTGATTGTAACCTTTTCCGGGACTCACCCGATTAGCTTTTTGGTACTCGCACGGATTCCAGCCGATCCCCATACCGGCCCGGATTCTACCATTTTTCGGTATTCACACTGATTGTAACCTTTTTCGGGACTCAACCGATCAGATTTTCGGTACTCGCACGGATTGCAGCTAATCCCGATACGGGCCCGGATTCTACCATTTTTCGGTATTCACGCTGATTGTAACCTTCTCCGGGACTCACCCGATCAGCTTTTCGGTACTCGCACGGATTCCAGCCGATCCCCATACCGGCCCGGATTCTACCATTTTTCGGTATTCACACTGATTGTAACCTTTTCCGGGACTCACCCGATCAGCTTTTCGGTACTGGAACGGATTCCAGCCGATCCCCATACCGGCCCGGATTCTACCATTTTTCGGTATTCACACTGATTGTAACCTTTTCCGGGACTCACCCGATCAGCTTTTCGGTACTGGAACGGATTCCAGCCGATCCCCATACGGGCCCGGATTCTACCATTTTTCGGTATTCACTCTGATTGTAACCTTCTCCGGGACTCACCCGATCAGCTTTTCGGTACTCGCACGGATTCCAGCCGATCCCCATACCGGCCCGGATTCTACCATTTTTCGGTATTCACACTGATTGTAACCTTTTCCGGGACTCACCCGATCAGCTTTTCGGTACTGGAACGGATTCCAGCCAATCCCCATACCGGCCCGGATTCTACCATTTTTCGGTATTCACACTGATTGTAACCTTTTCCGGGACTCACCCGATTAGCTTTTTGGTACTCGCACGGATTCCAGCCGATCCCCATACCGGCCCGGATTCTACCATTTTTCGGTATTCACACTGATTGTAACCTTTTTCGGGACTCAACCGATCAGATTTTCGGTACTCGCACGGATTGCAGCTAATCCCGATACGGGCCCGGATTCTACCATTTTTCGGTATTCACGCTGATTGTAACCTTCTCCGGGACTCACCCGATCAGCTTTTCGGTACTCGCACGGATTCCAGCCGATCCCCATACCGGCCCGGATTCTACCATTTTTCGGTATTCACACTGATTGTAACCTTTTCCGGGACTCACCCGATCAGCTTTTCGGTACTGGAACGGATTCCAGCCGATCCCCATACCGGCCCGGATTCTACCATTTTTCGGTATTCACACTGATTGTAACCTTTTCCGGGACTCACCCGATCAGCTTTTCGGTACTGGAACGGATTCCAGCCGATCCCCATACGGGCCCGGATTCTACCATTTTTCGGTATTCACTCTGATTGTAACCTTCTCCGGGACTCACCCGATCAGCTTTTCGGTACTCGCACGGATTCCAGCCGATCCCCATACCGGCCCGGATTCTACCATTTTTCGGTATTCACACTGATTGTAACCTTTTCCGGGACTCACCCGATCAGCTTTTCGGTACTGGAACGGATTCCAGCCAATCCCCATACCGGCCCGGATTCTACCATTTTTCGGTATTCACACTGATTGTAACCTTTTCCGGGACTCACCCGATTAGCTTTTTGGTACTCGCACGGATTCCAGCCGATCCCCATACCGGCCCGGATTCTACCATTTTTCGGTATTCACACTGATTGTAACCTTTTTCGGGACTCAACCGATCAGATTTTCGGTACTCGCACGGATTGCAGCTAATCCCGATACGGGCCCGGATTCTACCATTTTTCGGTATTCACGCTGATTGTAACCTTCTCCGGGACTCACCCGATCAGCTTTTCGGTACTCGCACGGATTCCAGCCGATCCCCATACCGGCCCGGATTCTACCATTTTTCGGTATTCACACTGATTGTAACCTTTTCCGGGACTCACCCGATCAGCTTTTCGGTACTGGAACGGATTCCAGCCGATCCCCATACCGGCCCGGATTCTACCATTTTTCGGTATTCACACTGATTGTAACCTTTTCCGGGACTCACCCGATCAGCTTTTCGGTACTCGCACGGATTCCAGCCGATCCCCATACGGGCCCGGATTCTACCATTTTTCGGTATTCACACTGATTGTAACCTTTTCCGGGACTCACCCGATCAGCTTTTCGGTACTCGCACGGATTCCAGCCGATCCCCATACCGGCCCGGATTCTACCATTTTTCGGTATTCACACTGATTGTAACCTTTTCCGGGACTCAACCGATCAGCTTTTCGGTACTCGCACGGATTGCAACTAATCCCGATACGGGCCCGGATTCTACCAATTTTCGGTATTCACACTGATTGTAACCTTTTCCGGGACTCACCCGATCAGCTTTTCGGTACTCGCACGGATTCCAGCCGATCCCCATACCGGCCCGGATTCTACCATTTTTCGGTATTCACACTGATTGTAACCTTTTCCGGGACTCACCCGATCAGCTTTTCGGTACTCGCACGGATTCCAGCCGATCCCCATACGGGCCCGGATTCTACCATTTTTCGGTATTCACACTGATTTAAACCTTTTCCGGGACTCACCCGATCAGCTTTTCGGTACTGGAACGGATTCCAGCCGATCCCCATACCGGCCCGGATTCTACCATTTTTCAGTATTCACACTGATTGTAACCTTTTTCGGGACTCACCCGATCAGCTTTTCGGTACTCGCACGGATTCCAGCCGATCCCCATACGGGCCCGGATTCTACCATTTTTCGGTATTCACACTGATTGTAACCTTTTCCGGGACTCACCCGATCAGCTTTTCGGTACTCGCACGGATTGCAGCTCATCCCGATACGGGCCCGGATTCTACCATTTTTCGGTATTCACACTGATTGTAACCTTCTCCGGGACTCACCCGATCAGCTTTTCGGTACTCGCACGGATTCCAGCCGATCCCCATACCGGCCCGGATTCTACCATTTTTCGGTATTCACACTGATTGTAACCTTTTCCGGGACTCAACCGATCAGCCTTTCGGTACTCGCACGGATTGCAGCTAATCCCGATACGGGCCCGGATTCTACCATTTTTCGGTATTCACTCTGAATGTAACCTTCTCCGGGACTCACCCGATCAGCTTTTCGGTACTGGAACGGATTCCAGCCGATCCCCATACTGGCCCGGATTCTACCATTTTTCAGTATTCACACTGATTGTAACCTTTTTCGGGACTCACCCGATCAGCTTTTCGGTACTCGCACGGATTCCAGCCGATCCCCATACCGGCCCGGATTCTACCATTTTTCGGTATTCACACTGATTATAACCTTTTCCGGGACTCACCCGATCAGCTTTTCGGTACTGGAACGGATTCCAGCCGATCCCCATACCGGCCCGGATTCTACCATTTTTCGGTATTCACACTGATTGTAACCTTTTCCGGGACTCACCCGATCAGCTTTTCGGTACTGGAACGGATTCCAGCCAATCCCCATACCGGCCCGGATTCTACCATTTTTCGGTATTCACACTGATTGTAACCTTTTCCGGGACTCACCCGATTAGCTTTTTGGTACTCGCACGGATTCCAGCCGATCCCCATACCGGCCCGGATTCTACCATTTTTCGGTATTCACACTGATTGTAACCTTTTTCGGGACTCAACCGATCAGATTTTCGGTACTCGCACGGATTGCAGCTAATCCCGATACGGGCCCGGATTCTACCATTTTTCGGTATTCACGCTGATTGTAACCTTCTCCGGGACTCACCCGATCAGCTTTTCGGTACTCGCACGGATTCCAGCCGATCCCCATACCGGCCCGGATTCTACCATTTTTCGGTATTCACACTGATTGTAACCTTTTCCGGGACTCACCCGATCAGCTTTTCGGTACTGGAACGGATTCCAGCCGATCCCCATACCGGCCCGGATTCTACCATTTTTCGGTATTCACACTGATTGTAACCTTTTCCGGGACTCACCCGATCAGCTTTTCGGTACTCGCACGGATTCCAGCCGATCCCCATACGGGCCCGGATTCTACCATTTTTCGGTATTCACACTGATTGTAACCTTTTCCGGGACTCACCCGATCAGCTTTTCGGTACTCGCACGGATTCCAGCCGATCCCCATACCGGCCCGGATTCTACCATTTTTCGGTATTCACACTGATTGTAACCTTTTCCGGGACTCAACCGATCAGCTTTTCGGTACTCGCACGGATTGCAACTAATCCCGATACGGGCCCGGATTCTACCAATTTTCGGTATTCACACTGATTGTAACCTTTTCCGGGACTCACCCGATCAGCTTTTCGGTACTCGCACGGATTCCAGCCGATCCCCATACCGGCCCGGATTCTACCATTTTTCGGTATTCACACTGATTGTAACCTTTTCCGGGACTCACCCGATCAGCTTTTCGGTACTCGCACGGATTCCAGCCGATCCCCATACGGGCCCGGATTCTACCATTTTTCGGTATTCACACTGATTTAAACCTTTTCCGGGACTCACCCGATCAGCTTTTCGGTACTGGAACGGATTCCAGCCGATCCCCATACCGGCCCGGATTCTACCATTTTTCAGTATTCACACTGATTGTAACCTTTTTCGGGACTCACCCGATCAGCTTTTCGGTACTCGCACGGATTCCAGCCGATCCCCATACGGGCCCGGATTCTACCATTTTTCGGTATTCACACTGATTGTAACCTTTTCCGGGACTCACCCGATCAGCTTTTCGGTACTCGCACGGATTGCAGCTCATCCCGATACGGGCCCGGATTCTACCATTTTTCGGTATTCACACTGATTGTAACCTTCTCCGGGACTCACCCGATCAGCTTTTCGGTACTCGCACGGATTCCAGCCGATCCCCATACCGGCCCGGATTCTACCATTTTTCGGTATTCACACTGATTGTAACCTTTTCCGGGACTCAACCGATCAGCCTTTCGGTACTCGCACGGATTGCAGCTAATCCCGATACGGGCCCGGATTCTACCATTTTTCGGTATTCACTCTGAATGTAACCTTCTCCGGGACTCACCCGATCAGCTTTTCGGTACTGGAACGGATTCCAGCCGATCCCCATACTGGCCCGGATTCTACCATTTTTCAGTATTCACACTGATTGTAACCTTTTTCGGGACTCACCCCGATCAGCTTTTCGGTACTTCGCACGGATTCCAGCCGATCCCCATACGGGCTCGGATTCTACCATTTTTCGGTATTCACACTGATTGTAACCTTTTCCGGGACTCAACCGATCAGCCTTTCGGTACTCGCACGGATTGCAGCTAATCCCGATACGGGCCCGGATTCTACCATTTTTCGGTATTCACTCTGATTGTAACCTTCTCCGGGACTCACCCGATCAGCTTTTCGGTACTGGAACGGATTCCAGCCGATCCCCATACCGGCCCGGATTCTACCATTTTTCAGTATTCACACTGATTGTAACCTTTTTCGGGACTCACCCGATCAGCTTTTCGGTACTCGCACGGATTCCAGCCGATCCCCATACGGGCCCGGATTCTACCATTTTTCGGTATTCACACTGATTGTAACCTTTTCCGGGACTCAACCGATCAGCCTTTCGGTACTCGCACGGATTGCAGCTAATCCCGATACGGGCCCGGATTCTACCATTTTTCGGTATTCACTCTGATTGTAACCTTCTCCGGGACTCACCCGATCAGCTTTTCGGTACTCGCACGGATTCCAGCCGATCCCCATACCGGCCCGGATTCTACCATTTTTCGGTATTCACACTGATTGTAACCTTTTCCGGGACTCACCCGATCAGCTTTTCGGTACTGGAACGGATTCCAGCCGATCCCCATACCGGCCCGGATTCTACCATTTTTCGGTATTCACACTGATTGTAACCTTTTTCGGGACTCACCCGATCAGCTTTTCGGTACTCGCACGGATTCCAGCCGATCCCCATACGGGCCCGGATTCTACCATTTTCGGTAGTCACACTGATTGTAACCTTTTCCGGGACTCACCCGATCAGCTTTTCGGTACTCGCACGGATTCCAGCCGATCCCCATACGGGCCCGGATTCTACCATTTTTTCGGTATTCACACTGATTGTAACCTTTTCCGGGACTCACCCGATCAGCTTTTCGGTACTCGCACGGATTGCAGCTAATCCCGATACGGGCCCGGATTCTACCATTTTTCGGTATTCACACTGATTGTAACCTTTTCCGGGGACTCACCCGATCAGCTTTTCGGTACTGGAACGGATTCCAGCCGATCCCCATACCGGCCCGGATTCTACCATTTTTCGGTATTCACACTGATTGTAACCTTTTCCGGGACTCAACCGATCAGCTTTTCGGTACTCGCACGGATTGCAGCTAATCCCGATACGGGCCCGGATTCTACCCATTTTTCGGTATTCACACTGATTGTAACCTTCTCCGGGACTCACCCGATCAGCTTTTCGGTACTCGCACGGATTCCAGCCGATCCCCATACCGGCCCGGATTCTACCATTTTTCGGTATTCACACTGATTGTAACCTTTTCCGGGACTCAACCGATCAGCTTTTCGGTACTCGCACGGATTGCAACTAATCCCGATACGGGCCCGGATTCTACCATTTTTCGGTATTCACACTGATTGTAACCTTTTCCGGGACTCACCCGATCAGCTTTTCGGTACTCGCACGGATTCCAGCCGATCCCCATACCGGCCCGGATTCTACCATTTTCGGTATTCACACTGATTGTAACCTTTTCCGGACTCACCCGATCAGCTTTTTCGGTACTGGAACGGATTCCAGCCGATCCCCATACCGGCCCGGATTCTACCATTTTTCCGTATTCACACTGATTGTAACCTTTTTCGGGACTCACCCGATCAGCTTTTCGGTACTCGCACGGATTCCAGCCGATCCCCATACGGGCCCGGATTCTACCATTTTTCGGTATTCACACTGATTGTAACCTTTTCCGGGACTCAACCGATCAGCCTTTCGGTACTCGCACGGATTGCAGCTAATCCCGATACGGGCCCGGATTCTACCATTTTTCGGTATTCACTCTGATTGTAACCTTCTCCGGGACTCACCCGATCAGCTTTTCGGTACTCGCACGGATTCCAGCCGATCCCCATACCGGCCCGGATTCTACCATTTTTCGGTATTCACACTGATTGTAACCTTTTCTGGGACTCACCCGATCAGCTTTTCGGTACTGGAACGGATTCCAGCCGATCCCCATACCGGCCCGGATTCTACCATTTTTCGGTATTCACACTGATTGTAACCTTTTTCGGGACTCAACCGATCAGCTTTTCGGTACTCGCACGGATTGCAGCTAATCCCGATACGGGCCCGGATTCTACCATTTTTCGGTATTCACACTGATTGTAACCTTCTCCGGGACTCACCCGATCAGCTTTTCGGTACTCGCACGGATTCCAGCCGATCCCCATACCGGCCCGGATTCTACCATTTTTCGGTATTCACACTGATTGTAACCTTTTCCGGGACTCACCCGATCAGCTTTTCGGTACTGGAACGGATTCCAGCCGATCCCCATACCGGCCCGGATTCTACCATTTTTCAGTATTCACACTGATTGTAACCTTTTTCGGGACTCACCCGATCAGCTTTTCGGTACTCGCACGGATTCCAGCCGATCCCCATACGGCGCCGGATTCTACCATTTTTCGGTATTCACACTGATTGTAACCTTTTCCGGGGACTCACCCGATCAGCTTTTCGGTACTCGCACGGATTCCAGCCGATCCCCATACCGGCCCGGGATTCTACCATTTTTCGGTATTCACACTGATTATAACCTTTTCCGGGACTCACCCGATCAGCTTTTCGGTACTGGAACGGATTCCAGCCGATCCCCATACCGGCCCCGGGATTCTACCATTTTTCGGTATTCACACTGATTGTAACCCTTTTCCGGGACTCAACCGATCAGCTTTTCGGTACTCGCACGGATTGCAGCTCATCCCGATACGGGCCCGGATTCTACCATTTTTCGGTATTCACACTGATTGTAACCTTCTCCGGGACTCACCCGATCAGCTTTTCGGTACTCGCACGGATTCCAGCCGATCCCCATACCGGCCCGGATTCTACCATTTTTCGGTATTCACACTGATTGTAACCTTTTCCGGGACTCAACCGATCAGCCTTTCGGTACTCGCACGGATTGCAGCTAATCCCGATACGGGCCCGGATTCTACCATTTTTCGGTATTCACTCTGAATGTAACCTTCTCCGGGACTCACCCGATCAGCTTTTCGGTACTGGAACGGATTCCAGCCGATCCCCATACTGGCCCGGATTCTACCATTTTTCAGTATTCACACTGATTGTAACCTTTTTCGGGACTCACCCGATCAGCTTTTCGGTACTCGCACGGATTCCAGCCGATCCCCATACGGGCTCGGATTCTACCATTTTTCGGTATTCACACTGATTGTAACCTTTTCCGGGACTCAACCGATCAGCCTTTCGGTACTCGCACGGATTGCAGCTAATCCCGATACGGGCCCGGATTCTACCATTTTTCGGTATTCACTCTGATTGTAACCTTCTCCGGGACTCACCCGATCAGCTTTTCGGTACTGGAACGGATTCCAGCCGATCCCCATACCGGCCCGGATTCTACCATTTTTCAGTATTCACACTGATTGTAACCTTTTTCGGGACTCACCCGATCAGCTTTTCGGTACTCGCACGGATTCCAGCCGATCCCCATACGGGCCCGGATTCTACCATTTTTCGGTATTCACACTGATTGTAACCTTTTCCGGGACTCAACCGATCAGCCTTTCGGTACTCGCACGGATTGCAGCTAATCCCGATACGGGCCCGGATTCTACCATTTTTCGGTATTCACTCTGATTGTAACCTTCTCCGGGACTCACCCGATCAGCTTTTCGGTACTCGCACGGATTCCAGCCGATCCCCATACCGGCCCGGATTCTACCATTTTTCGGTATTCACACTGATTGTAACCTTTTCCGGGACTCACCCGATCAGCTTTTCGGTACTGGAACGGATTCCAGCCGATCCCCATACCGGCCCGGATTCTACCATTTTTCGGTATTCACACTGATTGTAACCTTTTTCGGGACTCACCCGATCAGCTTTTCGGTACTCGCACGGATTCCAGCCGATCCCCATACGGGCCCGGATTCTACCATTTTTCGGTAGTCACACTGATTGTAACCTTTTCCGGGACTCACCCGATCAGCTTTTCGGTACTCGCACGGATTCCAGCCGATCCCCATACGGGCCCGGATTCTACCATTTTTCGGTATTCACACTGATTGTAACCTTTTCCGGGACTCACCCGATCAGCTTTTCGGTACTCGCACGGATTGCAGCTAATCCCGATACGGGCCCGGATTCTACCATTTTTCGGTATTCACACTGATTGTAACCTTTTCCGGGACTCACCCGATCAGCTTTTCGGTACTGGAACGGATTCCAGCCGATCCCCATACCGGCCCGGATTCTACCATTTTTCGGTATTCACACTGATTGTAACCTTTTCCGGGACTCAACCGATCAGCTTTTCGGTACTCGCACGGATTGCAGCTAATCCCGATACGGGCCCGGATTCTACCATTTTTCGGTATTCACACTGATTGTAACCTTCTCCGGGACTCACCCGATCAGCTTTTCGGTACTCGCACGGATTCCAGCCGATCCCCATACCGGCCCGGATTCTACCATTTTTCGGTATTCACACTGATTGTAACCTTTTCCGGGACTCAACCGATCAGCTTTTCGGTACTCGCACGGATTGCAGCTAATCCCGATACGGGCCCGGATTCTACCATTTTTCGGTATTCACACTGATTGTAACCTTCTCCGGGAATCACCCGATCAGCTTTTCGGTACTCGCACGGATTCCAGCCGATCCACATACGGGCCCGGATTCTACCATTTTTCGGTATTCACACTGATTGTAACCTTTTCCGGGACTCAACCGATCAGCTTTTCGGTACTCGCACGGATTGCAACTAATCCCGATACGGGCCCGGATTCTACCAATTTTCGGTATTCACACTGATTGTAACCTTTTCCGGGACTCACCCGATCAGCTTTTCGGTACTCGCACGGATTCCAGCCGATCCCCATACCGGCCCGGATTCTACCATTTTTCGGTATTCACACTGATTGTAACCTTTTCCGGGACTCACCCGATCAGCTTTTCGGTACTGGAACGGATTCCAGCCGATCCCCATACCGGCCCGGATTCTACCATTTTTCAGTATTCACACTGATTGTAACCTTTTTCGGGACTCACCCGATCAGCTTTTCGGTACTCGCACGGATTCCAGCCGATCCCCATACGGGCCCGGATTCTACCATTTTTCGGTATTCACACTGATTGTAACCTTTTCCGGGACTCAACCGATCAGCCTTTCGGTACTCGCACGGATTGCAGCTAATCCCGATACGGGCCCGGATTCTACCATTTTTCGGTATTCACTCTGATTGTAACCTTCTCCGGGACTCACCCGATCAGCTTTTCGGTACTCGCACGGATTCCAGCCGATCCCCATACCGGCCCGGATTCTACCATTTTTCGGTATTCACACTGATTGTAACCTTTTCTGGGACTCACCCGATCAGCTTTTCGGTACTGGAACGGATTCCAGCCGATCCCCATACCGGCCCGGATTCTACCATTTTTCGGTATTCACACTGATTGTAACCTTTTTCGGGACTCAACCGATCAGCTTTTCGGTACTCGCACGGATTGCAGCTAATCCCGATACGGGCCCGGATTCTACCATTTTTCGGTATTCACACTGATTGTAACCTTCTCCGGGACTCACCCGATCAGCTTTTCGGTACTCGCACGGATTCCAGCCGATCCCCATACCGGCCCGGATTCTACCATTTTTCGGTATTCACACTGATTGTAACCTTTTCCGGGACTCACCCGATCAGCTTTTCGGTACTGGAACGGATTCCAGCCGATCCCCATACCGGGCCGGATTCTACCATTTTTCAGTATTCACACTGATTGTAACCTTTTTCGGGACTCACCCGATCAGCTTTTCGGTACTCGCACGGATTCCAGCCGATCCCCATACGGGCCCGGATTCTACCATTTTTCGGTATTCACACTGATTGTAACCTTTTCCGGGACTCACCCGATCAGCTTTTCGGTACTCGCACGGATTCCAGCCGATCCCCATACCGGCCCGGATTCTACCATTTTTCGGTATTCACACTGATTATAACCTTTTCCGGGACTCACCCGATCAGCTTTTCGGTACTGGAACGGATTCCAGCCGATCCCCATACCGGCCCGGATTCTACCATTTTTCGGTATTCACACTGATTGTAACCTTTTCCGGGACTCACCCGATTAGCTTTTTGGTACTCGCACGGATTCCAGCCGATCCCCATACCGGCCCCGATTCTACCATTTTTCGGTATTCACACTGATTGTAACCTTTTCCGGGACTCACCCGATCAGCTTTTCGGTACTCGCACGGATTCCAGCCGATCCCCATACCGGCCCGGATTCTACCATTTTTCGGTATTCACACTGATTATAACCTTTTTCGGGACTCACCCGATCAGCTTTTCGGTACTCGCACGGATTCCAGCCGATCCCCCATACCGGCCCGGATTCTACCATTTTTCGGTATTCACACTGATTGTAACCTTTTCCGGGACTCAACCGATCAGCCTTTCGGTACTCGCACGGATTGCAGCTAATCCCGATACGGGCCCGGATTCTACCATTTTTCGGTATTCACTCTGAATGTAACCTTCTCCGGGACTCACCCGATCAGCTTTTCGGTACTGGAACGGATTCCAGCCGATCCCCATACTGGCCCGGATTCTACCATTTTTCAGTATTCACACTGATTGTAACCTTTTTCGGGACTCACCCGATCAGCTTTTCGGTACTCGCACGGATTCCAGCCGATCCCCATACGGGCCCGGATTCTACCATTTTTCGGTATTCACACTGATTGTAACCTTTTCCGGGACTCAACCGATCAGCCTTTCGGTACTCGCACGGATTGCAGCTAATCCCGATACGGGCCCGGATTCTACCATTTTTCGGTATTCACTCTGATTGTAACCTTCTCCGGGACTCACCCGATCAGCTTTTCGGTACTGGAACGGATTCCAGCCGATCCCCCATACCGGCCCGGATTCTACCATTTTTCAGTATTCACACTGATTGTAACCTTTTTCGGGACTCACCCGATCAGCTTTTCGGTACTCGCACGGATTCCAGCCGATCCCCATACGGGCCCGGATTCTACCATTTTTCGGTATTCACACTGATTGTAACCTTTTCCGGGACTCAACCGATCAGCCTTTCGGTACTCGCACGGATTGCAGCTAATCCCGATACGGGCCCGGATTCTACCATTTTTCGGTATTCACTCTGATTGTAACCTTCTCCGGGACTCACCCGATCAGCTTTTCGGTACTCGCACGGATTCCAGCCGATCCCCATACCGGCCCGGATTCTACCATTTTTCGGTATTCACACTGATTGTAACCTTTTCCGGGACTCACCCGATCAGCTTTTCGGTACTGGAACGGATTCCAGCCGATCCCCATACCGGCCCGGATTCTACCATTTTTCGGTATTCACACTGATTGTAACCTTTTTCGGGACTCACCCGATCAGCTTTTAGGTACTCGCACGGATTCCAGCCGATCCCCATACGGGCCCGGATTCTACCATTTTTCGGTAGTCACACTGATTGTAACCTTTTCCGGGACTCACCCGATCAGCTTTTCGGTACTCGCACGGATTCCAGCCGATCCCCATACGGGCCCGGATTCTACCATTTTTCGGTATTCACACTGATTGTAACCTTTTCCGGGACTCACCCGATCAGCTTTTCGGTACTCGCACGGATTGCAGCTAATCCCGATACGGGCCCGGATTCTACCATTTTTCGGTATTCACACTGATTGTAACCTTTTCCGGGACTCACCCGATTAGCTTTTTGGTACTCGCACGGATTCCAGCCGATCCCCATACCGGCCCGGATTCTACCATTTTTCGGTATTCACACTGATTGTAACCTTTTCCGGGACTCAACCGATCAGCTTTTCGGTACTCGCACGGATTGCAGCTAATCCCGATACGGGCCCGGATTCTACCATTTTTCGGTATTCACACTGATTGTAACCTTCTCCGGGACTCACCCGATCAGCTTTTCGGTACTCGCACGGATTCCAGCCGATCCCCATACCGGCCCGGATTCTACCATTTTTCGGTATTCACACTGATTGTAACCTTTTCCGGGACTCAACCGATCAGCCTTTCGGTACTCGCACGGATTGCAGCTAATCCCGATACGGGCCCGGATTCTACCATTTTTCGGTATTCACACTGATTGTAACCTTCTCCGGGACTCACCCGATCAGCTTTTCGGTACTCGCACGGATTCCAGCCGATCCCCATACCGGCCCGGATTCTACCATTTTTCGGTATTCACACTCATTGTAACCTTTTCCGGGACTCAACCGATCAGCCTTTCGGTACTCGCACGGATTGCAGCTAATCCCGATACGGGCCCGGATTCTACCATTTTTCGGTATTCACTCTGAATGTAACCTTCTCCGGGACTCACCCGATCAGCTTTTCGGTACTGGAACGGATTCCAGCCGATCCCCATACTGGCCCGGATTCTACCATTTTTCAGTATTCACACTGATTGTAACCTTTTTCGGGACTCACCCGATCAGCTTTTCGGTACTCGCACAGATTCCAGCCGATCCCCATACGGGCCCGGATTCTACCATTTTTCGGGTATTCACACTGATTGTAACCTTTTCCGGGACTCAACCGATCAGCCTTTCGGTACTCGCACGGATTGCAGCTAATCCCGATACGGGCCCGGATTCTACCATTTTTCGGTATTCACTCTGATTGTAACCTTCTCCGGGACTCACCCGATCAGCTTTTCGGTACTGGAACGGATTCCAGCCGATCCCCATACCGGCCCGGATTCTACCATTTTTCAGTATTCACACTGATTGTAACCTTTTTCGGGACTCACCCGATCAGCTTTTCGGTACTCGCACGGATTCCAGCCGATCCCCATACGGGCCCGGATTCTCGGATTCTACCATTTTTCGGTATTCACACTGATTGTAACCTTTTCCGGGACTCAACCGATCAGCCTTTCGGTACTCGCACGGATTGCAGCTAATCCCGATACGGGCCCGGATTCTACCATTTTTCGGTATTCACTCTGATTGTAACCTTCTCCGGGACTCACCCGATCAGCTTTTCGGTACTCGCACGGATTCCAGCCGATCCCCATACCGGCCCGGATTCTACCATTTTTCGTTATTCACACTGATTGTAACCTTTTCCGGGACTCACCCGATCAGCTTTTCGGTACTGGAACGGATTCCAGCCGATCCCCATACCGGCCCGGATTCTACCATTTTTCAGTATTCACACTGATTGTAACCTTTTTCGGGACTCACCCGATCAGCTTTTCGGTACTTCGCACGGATTCCAGCCGATCCCCATACCGGCCCGGATTCTACCATTTTTTCGGTATTCACACTGATTGTAACCTTTTCCGGGACTCACCCGATCAGCTTTTCGGTACTGGAACGGATTCCAGCCGATCCCCATACCGGCCCCGGATTCTACCATTTTTCGGTATTCACACTGATTGTAACCTTTTTTCGGGACTCAACCGATCAGCTTTTCGGTACTCGCACGGATTGCAGCTAATCCCGATACGGGCCCGGATTCTACCATTTTTCGGTATTCACACTGATTGTAACCTTCTCCGGGACTCACCCCGATCAGCTTTTCGGTACTCGCACGGATTCCAGCCGATCCCCATACCGGCCCGGATTCTACCATTTTTCGGTATTCACACTGATTGTAACCTTTTCCCGGGACTCACCCGATCAGCTTTTCGGTACTGGAACGGATTCCAGCCGATCCCCATACCGGCCCGGATTCTACCATTTTTCAGTATTCACACTGATTGTAACCTTTTTCGGGACTCACCCGATCAGCTTTTCGGTACTCCGCACGGATTCCAGCCGATCCCCATACGGGCCCGGATTCTAACCATTTTTCGGTATTCACACTGATTGTAACCTTTTCCCGGGACTCACCCGATCAGCTTTTCGGTACTTCGCACGGATTCCAGCCGATCCCCATACCGGCCCGGATTCTACCATTTTTCGGTATTCACACTGATTATAACCTTTTCCGGGACTCACCCGATCAGCTTTTCGGTACTGGAACGGATTCCAGCCGATCCCCATACCGGCCCGGATTCTACCATTTTTCGGTATTCACACTGATTGTAACCTTTTCCGGGACTCAACCGATCAGCTTTTCGGTACTCGCACGGATTGCAGCTCATCCCGATACGGGCCCGGATTCTACCATTTTTCGGTATTCACACTGATTGTAACCTTCTCCGGGACTCACCCGATCAGCTTTTCGGTACTCGCACGGATTCCAGCCGATCCCCATACCGGCCCGGATTCTACCATTTTTTCGGTATTCACACTGATTGTAAACTTTTCCGGGACTCACCCGATCAGCTTTTCGGTACTCGCACGGATTCCAGCTAATCCCGATACTAGCCCAGATTCTACCATTTTTCGGTATTCACACTGATTGTAACCTTTTTCGGGACTCACCCGATCAGCTTTTCGGTACCCGTACGGATTGCGGCTAATCCCGATACTAGCCCGGTTTCTACCATTTTCCGATATTAACACTGATTTTAAACCTTTTTCGGGACTCACCCGATCAGCTTTTCGGTACTCGCACGGATTCTAGCCGATCCCCATACGGGCCCGGATTCTACCATTTTTCTGTATTCACACTGATTGTAACCTTTCCGGGACTCAACCGATCAGCTTTTCGGTACTCACACGGATTGCAGCTAATCCCGATACGGGCCCGGATTCTACCATTTTTCGGTATTCACACTGATTGTAACCTTTTCCGGGACTCACCCGATCAGCTTTTCGGTACTCGCACGGATTCCAGCCGATCCCCATACCGGCCCGGATTCTACCATTTTTCGGTATTCACACTGATTGTAACCTTTTCCGGGACTCACCCGATCAGCTTTTCGGTACTGGAACGGATTCCAGCCGATCCCCATACCGGCCCCGGATTCTACCATTTTTCGGTATTCACACTGATTGTAACCTTTTTCGGGACTCACCCGATCAGCTTTTCGGTACTCGCACGGATTCCAGCCGATCCCCATACGGGCCCGGATTCTACCATTTTTCGGTATTCACACTGATTGTAACCTTTTCCGGGACTCACCCGATCAGCTTTTCGGTACTCCGCACGGATTCCAGCCGATCCCCATACCGGCCCGGATTCTACCATTTTTTCGGTATTCACACTGATTATAACCTTTTCCGGGACTCACCCGATCAGCTTTTCGGTACTGGAACGGATTCCAGCCGATCCCCATACCGGCCCGGATTCTACCATTTTTCGGTATTCACACTGATTGTAACCTTTTCCGGGACTCAACCGATCAGCTTTTCGGTACTCGCACGGATTGCAGCTCATCCCGATACGGGCCCGGATTCTACCATTTTTCGGTATTCACACTGATTGTAACCTTCTCCGGGACTCACCCCGATCAGCTTTTCGGTACTCGCACGGATTCCAGCCGATCCCCATACCGGCCCGGATTCTACCATTTTTCGGTATTCACACTGATTGTAAACTTTTCCGGGACTCACCCGATCAGCTTTTCGGTACTCGCACGGATTCCAGCTAATCCCGATACTAGCCCAGATTCTACCATTTTTCGGTATTCACACTGATTGTAACCTTTTTCGGGACTCACCCGATCAGCTTTTCGGTACCCGTACGGATTGCGGCTAATCCCGATACTAGCCCGGTTTCTACCATTTTCCGATATTAACACTGATTTTAACCTTTTTCGGGACTCACCCGATCAGCTTTTCGGTACTCGCCACGGATTCTAGCCGATCCCCATACGGGCCCCGGATTCTACCATTTTTCTGTATTCACACTGATTGTAACCTTTTCCGGGACTCAACCGATCAGCTTTTCGGTAGTCACACGGATTGCAGCTAATCCCGATACGGGCCCGGATTCTACCATTTTTCGGTATTCACACTGATTGTAACCTTTTCCGGGGACTCACCCGATCAGCTTTTCGGTACTCGCACGGATTCCAGCCGATCCCCATACCGGCCCGGATTCTACCATTTTTCGGTATTCACACTGATTGTAACCTTTTCCGGGACTCACCCGATCAGCTTTTCGGTACTGGAACGGATTCCGGCCGATCCCCATACCGGCCCAGATTCTACCATTTTTCGGTATTCACACTGATTGTAACCTTTTCCGGGACTCACCCGATCAGCTTTTTGGTACTCGCACGGATTCCAGCCAATCCCCATACCGGCCCGGATTCTACCTTTTTTCGGTATTCACACTGATTGTAACCTTTTCCGGGACTCACCCGATCAGCTTTTCGGTACTCCTCGCACGGATTCCAGCTAATCCCGATACTAGCCCCAGATTCTACCATTTTTCGGTATTCACACTGATTGTAACCTTTTTCGGGACTCACCCGATCAGCTTTTCGGTACCCGTACGGATTGCGGCTAATCCCGATACTAGCCCGGTTTCTACCATTTTCCGATATTAACACGGATTTTAACCTTTTCCGGGACTCACCCGATCAGCTTTTCGGTACTCGCACGGATTCTAGCCGATCCCCATACGGCCCGGATTCTACCATTTTTCTGTATTCACACTGATTGTAACCTTTTCCGGGACACAACCGATCAGCTTTTCGGTACTCGCACGGATTGCAGCTAATCCCGATACGGGCCCGGATTCTACCATTTTTCGGTATTCACACTGATTGTAACCTTTTCCGGGACTCACCCGATCAGCTTTTCGGTACTCGCACGGATTCCAGCCGATCCCCATACCGGCCCGGATTCTACCATTTTTCGGTATTCACACTGATTGTAACCTTTTCCGGGACTCACCCGATCAGCTTTTCGGTACTGGAACGGATTCCAGCCGATCCCCATACCGGCCCGGATTCTACCATTTTTCGGTATTCACACTGATTGTAACCTTTTCCGGGACTCACCCGATTAGCTTTTTGGTACTCGCACGGATTCCAGCCGATCCCCATACCGGCCCCGATTCTACCATTTTTCGGTATTCACACTGATTGTAACCTTTTCCGGGACTCACCCGATCAGCTTTTTGGTACTCGCACGGATTCCAGCCAATCCCCATACCGGCCCGGATTCTACCTTTTTTCGGTATTCACACTGATTGTAACCTTTTCTGGGACTCACCCGATCAGCTTTTCGGTACTCGCACTGATTCCAGCGATCCCCATACGGGCCCGGATTCTACCATTTTTCGGTATTCACACTGATTGTAACCTTTTCCGGGACTCACCCGATCAGCTTTTCGGTACTCGCACGGATTCCAGCCAATCCCCATACCGGCCCGGATTCTACCATTTTTCGGTATTCACACTGATTGTAACCTTTTCCGGGACTCACCCGATCAACTTTTCGGTACTCGCACGGATTCCAGCCGATCCCCATACCGGCCCGGATTCTACCATTTTTCGGTATTCACACTGATTATAACCTTTTCCGGGACTCACCCGATCAGCTTTTCGGTACTGGAACGGATTCCAGCCGATCCCCGTACCGGCCCGGATTCTACCATTTTTCGGTATTCACACTGATTGTAACCTTTTCCAGGACTCACCCGATCAGCTTTTCGGTACTCGCACGGATTCCAGCCGATCCCCATACCGGCCCGGATTCTACCATTTTTTCGGTATTCACACTGATTGTAACCTTTTCCGGGACTCACCCGAATCAGCTTTTCGGTACTCGCACGGATTCCAGCCGATCCCCATACCGGCCCGGATTCTACCATTTTTCGGTATTCACACTGATTATAACCTTTTCCGGGACTCACCCGATCAGCTTTTCGGTACTGGAACGGATTCCAGCCGATCCCCATACCGGCCCGGATTCTACCATTTTTCGGTATTCACACTGATTGTTACCTTTTCCGGGACTCACCCGATCAGCTTTTCAGTACTCGCACGGATTCCAGCCGATCCCCATACGGGCCCCGGATTCTACCATTTTTCGGTATTCACACTGATTGTAACCTTTTCCGGGACTCACCCGATGAGCTTTTTGGTACTGGAACGGATTCCAGCCGATCCCCATACCGGCCCGGATTCTACCATTTTTCGGTATTCACACTGATTGTAACCTTTTCCGGGACTCACCCGATCAGCTTTTCGGTACTCGCACGGATTCCAGCCGATCCCCATACGGGCCCGGATTCTACCATTTTTCGGTATTCACACTGATTGTAACCTTTTCCGGGACTCAACCGATCAGCTTTTCGGTACTCGCACGGATTGCAGCTAATCCCGATACGGGCCCGGATTCTACCATTTTTCGGTATTCACACTGATTGTAACCTTTTCCGGGACTCACCCGATCAGCTTTTCGGTACTCGCACGGATTCCAGCCGATCCCCATACCGGCCCGGATTCTACCATTTTTCGGTATTCACACTGATTGTAACCTTTTCCGGGACTCACCCGATCAGCTTTTCGGTACTGGAACGGATTCCGGCCGATCCCCATACCGGCCCAGATTCTACCATTTTTCGGTATTCACACTGATTGTAACCTTTTCCGGGACTCACCCGATCAGCTTTTCGGTACTGGAACGGATTCCAGCCGATCCCCATACCGTCCCGGATTCTACCATTTTCGGTATTCACACTGATTGTAACCTTTTCCAGGACTCACCCGATCAGCTTTTCGGTACTCGCACGGATTCCAGCCGATCCCCATACCGGCCCGGATTCTACCATTTTTCGGTATTCACACTGATTATAACCTTTTCCGGGACTCACCCGATCAGCTTTTCGGTACTGGAACGGATTCCAGCCGATCCCCATACCGGCCCGGATTCTACCATTTTTCGGTATTCACACTGATTGTAACCTTTTCCGGGACTCACCCCGATCAGCTTTTCGGTACTCGCACGGATTCCAGCCGATCCCCATACCGGCCCCGGATTCTACCATTTTTCGGTATTCACACTGATTGTAACCTTTTCCGGGACTCACCCGATCAGCTTTCTCGGTACTGGAACGGATTCCGGCCGATCCCCATACCGGCCCAGATTCTACCATTTTTCGGTATTCACACTGATTGTAACCTTTTCCGGGACTCACCCGATCAGCTTTTGGTACTCGCACGGATTCCAGCCAATCCCCATACCGGCCCGGATTCTACCATTTTTCGGTATTCACACTGATTGTAACCTTTTCCGGGACTCACCCGATCAGCTTTTCGGTACTCGCACGGATTCCAGCCGATCCCCATACGGGCCCGGATTCTACCATTTTTCGGTATTCACACTGATTGTAACCTTTTCCGGGACTCAACCGATCAGCTTTTCGGTACTCCGCACGGATTGCAGCTAATCCCGATACGGGCCCGGATTCTACCATTTTTCGGTATTCACACTGATTGTAAACCTTCTCCGGGACTCACCCGATCAGCTTTTCGGTACTCGCACGGATTCCAGCCGATCCCCATACCGGCCCGGATTCTACCATTTTTCGGTATTCACACTGATTGTAACCTTTTCCGGGACTCACCCGATCAGCTTTTCGGTACTCGCACGGATTCCAGCTAATCCCGATACTAGCCCAGATTCTACCATTTTTTCGGTATTCACACTGATTGTAACCTTTTTCGGGACTCACCCGATCAGCTTTTCGGTACTCGTACGGATTGCGGCTAATCCCGATACTAGCCCGGTTTCTACCCTTTTCCGATATTAACACTGATTTTAACCTTTTCCGGGACTCACCCGATTAGCTTTTTGGTACTCGCACGGATTCCAGCCGATCCCCATACCGGCCCCGATTCTACCATTTTTTCGGTATTCACACTGATTGTAACCTTTTCCGGGACTCACCCGATCAGCTTTTTGGTACTCGCACGGATTCCAGCCAATCCCCATACCGGCCCGGATTCTACCTTTTTTCGGTATTCACACTGATTGTAACCTTTTCTGGGACTCACCCGATCAGCTTTTCGGTACTCGCACTGATTCCAGCAGATCCCCATACGGGCCCGGATTCTACCATTTTTCGGTATTCACACTGATTGTAACCTTTTCCGGGACTCACCCGATCAGCTTTTCGGTACTCGCACGGATTCCAGCCAATCCCCATACCGGCCCGGATTCTACCATTTTTCGGTATTCACACTGATTGTAACCTTTTCCGGGACTCACCCGATCAACTTTTCGGTACTCGCACGGATTCCAGCCGATCCCCATACCGGCCCGGATTCTACCATTTTTCGGTATTCACACTGATTATAACCTTTTCCCGGGACTCACCCGATCAGCTTTTCGGTACTGGAACGGATTCCAGCCGATCCCCGTACCGGCCCGGATTCTACCATTTTTCGGTATTCACACTGATTGTAACCTTTTCCAGGACTCACCCGATCAGCTTTTCGGTACTCGCACGGATTCCAGCCGATCCCCATACCGGCCCGGATTCTACCATTTTTCGGTATTCACACTGATTGTAACCTTTTCCGGGACTCACCCGATCAGCTTTTCGGTACTCGCACGGATTCCAGCCGATCCCCATACCGGCCCGGATTCTACCATTTTTCGGTATTCACACTGATTATAACCTTTTCCCGGGACTCACCCGATCAGCTTTTCGGTACTGGAACGGATTCCAGCCGATCCCCATACCGGCCCGGATTATACCATTTTTCGGTATTCACACTGATTGTTACCTTTTCCGGGACTCACCCGATCAGCTTTTCAGTACTCGCACG
>CAMFYI010000345.1:57500-60000 GCA_945999865.1 Vitis cinerea var. helleri x Vitis rupestris | reverse complement strand
CCCGCGAGCCAAGCCAAGGTGGCACGAGGCCTTGCATGGTGCCCGCCCACGAGCCAAGCCAAGGTGCCACGGGGCCTTGCTTGGTGCTCGCGAGCCAAGCCAAGGTGGCACGAGGCCTTGCATGGTGCCCGCCCGCGAGCCAAGCCAAGGTTCCACGGGGCCTTGCTTGGTGCCCGCGAGCCAAGCCAAGGTGGCACGAGGCCTTACTTGGTGCCCGCCCGCGAGCCAAGCCAAGACACGCGATGCATGCCACGGGGCCTTGCTTGGTGCCCGCGAGCCAAGCCAAGGTGGCACGAGGCCTTGCATGGTGCCCACCCGCGAGCCAAGCCAAGGTGCCACAGGGCCTTGCTTGGTGACCGCGAGCCAAGCCAAGGTGGCACGAGGCCTTGCATGGTGCCCGCCCACGAGCCAAGCCAAGGTGCCACGGGGCCTTGCTTGGTGCCCGCCCGCGAGCCAAGCCAAGACACGCGATGCATGCCACGGGGCGTTGCTTGGTGCCCTCGAGCCAAGGCAATGTGGCACGAGGCCTTGCATGGTGCCCACCCGCGAGCCAAGCCAAGGTGGCACGGGGCCTTGCTTGGTGCCCGCGAGCCAAGCCAAGGTGGCACGAGGCCTTGCATGGTGCCCGCCCGCGAGCCAAGCCAAGGTGCCACGGGGCCTTGCATGGTGCCCGCCCGCGAGCCAAGCCAAGGTGCCACGGGGCCTTGCTTGGTGCACGCGAGCCAAGCCAAGACACGCGACGCGTGCCATGTGGCCTTGCTTGGTGCCCACGAGCCGAGCCAAGACACATGACGCGTGCCACCTCCCGTGCCACGATAGCTACAATGACCCTCGATATGGTGCTAGAGGCTGTGCTACGACACGTGACCCATGCCATGATGCGTGCCACGGCCCGAGGCACGACACGTCTCGCGTGCCACGACCCCCATGCCATGGTGCCACGACACCTGTAATGACCCATTCCATGGTGGTAGAGGCTGTGCCAAGACACATGGTGCGTGCCCTATCTGGATTTCGACCCTGATGCCTTGACAAGGTTCCGGATTATGGTCTATTGCTAATCACGGAATGTTATTAATCCATGGATTCCTGTTGCAAAGGTTGTTCGCTATTTTTTTTTTTTTTTGTATGGTTTTTTTAAGTAAAAAAAATTTAAAATAATTTTTTTTTGGACAATCCTTGGATTCTTTTTTAAGATTTCTTTTTCCCATATCAAATACAATTTTTAAAAATATTTAAATGAATTTTTACTTATTTTCCCCCATTTTTCTAAGTAAAAAAGCTAAAAAAAAAATATTTTTTGGCCAAGAGAGCTTCACCAATCCTTGAATTCGTCTTCCATATATTTTTCCCATGTGAAATACATTTTTTAAAAATATTTACACTATTTTTTCCTCATTTTTACTATTTTTTTAAGTAAAAAATTCGAAAAAAAAAATTATTTTTGAGAGATAAGTTGCATTAATTGATGGATTCCTATTCCAGATATTTTTCCCATGTGAAATAAAAATTTTAAAAATATTTTCACTATTTTTTGGTATTTTTTACTATTTTTCCCTATTTTTCCCTATTTTTCCCTATTTTTCGGACAAAAAAATTAAAATAAATATTTTCTGGGCCGAAATTTTTTATTTTTTATTTCCTTGGGTTCATATAATTATTATAAAGAGATTCAGCAAAAAAAACGGAATTAAAAACTCTTTTTTCATTAAAAAATGGCATTATGTCTCCTCAAGCATGGGTGATGTCTCCTCAAGGCATTTCCAAAACGGCCCAAAATGCTCTTTAAGGGGGGGGTGCTGTCCTCAATGGGCTGGCAGCACCACCCGCCCAGGCACGCTGCAGCGCGTGCCGCCCTTGGCGTGCAGGCCGCCCATGCCACCCTAGGCATGGTGCCCCCGCATATGCCACCCTCAAGCCCACGACACGCTAATGCGAAGAGAGCACGCCCGCGACACCGTGGGGAGCCCTCGCACGCAGCAGCAGTCACCCCGTGCCCCGCACACGCTGCACCCCGGACGCGTCCCATGCCCCCCATGCGGACACGCTGCCCCGTCCCTCCTCGTCTCGGCTCGAGCCCTCGAGCGAGCATGTTGCCTCGGAAAAACGTGCCAATGGCCAACGTCGCGGCTCACCCCGGGGGGCTCACCCATGCCTCCCGCCCGACGCTGCCCATCAAAAGGCACACGGACGCCCCTCCCCCCATGCATCGAGCGCCCTCCCCGTGCACTCGGCCCCGCCTCGGCTCGCCGAGGAGCCCTCGAGCCCTCGAGCGAGCATGTTGCCTCGGAAAAGCTTGCCAATGGCCAACGTCGCGGCTCACCCCGGGGGCTCACCCATGCCTCCCGCCCGACGTTGCCCATCGAAAGGCACACGGATGCCCCTCCCCCCCATGCAACGAGAGCCCTCCCCGGGTGCTCGGCCCCCCGTCTCGGCTCGTCGAGGAGCCCTCAAGCCCTCGAGCCCTCGAGCGAGCATGTTGCCTCGGAAAAAAGTGCTA
>CAMFYI010000345.1:5000-7500 GCA_945999865.1 Vitis cinerea var. helleri x Vitis rupestris | reverse complement strand
GCCCGCGAGCCAAGCCAAGGTGCCACGGGGCCTTGCTTGGTGCCCGCGAGCCAAGCCAAGGTGGCACGGGGCCTTGCATAGTGCCCGCCCACGAGCCAAGCCAAGGTGCCACGGGGCCTTGCTTGGTGCTCGTGAGCCAAGCCAAGGTGGCACGAGGCCTTGCATGGTGCCCGCCCACGAGCCAAGCCAAGGTGCCACGGGGCCTTGCTTGGTGCTCGCGAGCCAAGCCAAGGTGGCACGAGGCCTTGCATGGTGCCCGCCCGCGAGCCAAGCCAAGGTGCCACGGGGCCTTGCTTGGTGCCCGCGAGCCAAGCCAAGGTGGCACGAGGCCTTGCTTGGTGCCCGCCCGCGAGCCAAGCCAAGACACGCGATGCATGCCACGGGGCCTTGCTTGGTGCCCGCGAGCCAAGCCAAGGTGGCACGAGGCCTTGCATGGTGCCCGCCCACGAGCCAAGCCAAGGTGCCACGGGGCCTTGCTTGGTGCTCGCGAGCCAAGCCAAGGTGGCACGAGGCCTTGCATGGTGCCCGCCCGCGAGCCAAGCCAAGGTTCCACGGGGCCTTGCTTGGTGCCCGCGAGCCAAGCCAAGGTGGCACGAGGCCTTGCTTGGTGCCCGCCCGCGAGCCAAGCCAAGACACGCGATGCATGCCACGGGGCCTTGCTTGGTGCCCGCGAGCCAAGCCAAGGTGGCACGAGGCCTTGCATGGTGCCCACCCGCGAGCCAAGCCAAGGTGCCACAGGGCCTTGCTTGGTGACCGCGAGCCAAGCCAAGGTGGCACGAGGCCTTGCATGGTGCCCGCCCACGAGCCAAGCCAAGGTGCCACGGGGCCTTGCTTGGTGCCCGCCCGCGAGCCAAGCCAAGACACGCGATGCATGCCACGGGGCGTTGCTTGGTGCCCTCGAGCCAAGGCAATGTGGCACGAGGCCTTGCATGGTGCCCACCCGCGAGCCAAGCCAAGGTGGCACGGGGCCTTGCTTGGTGCCCGCGAGCCAAGCCAAGGTGGCACGAGGCCTTGCATGGTGCCCGCCCGCGAGCCAAGCCAAGGTGCCACGGGGCCTTGCATGGTGCCCGCCCGCGAGCCAAGCCAAGGTGCCACGGGGCCTTGCTTGGTGCACGCGAGCCAAGCCAAGACACGCGACGCGTGCCATGTGGCCTTGCTTGGTGCCCACGAGCCGAGCCAAGACACATGACGCGTGCCACCTCCCGTGCCACGATAGCTACAATGACCCTCGATATGGTGCTAGAGGCTGTGCTACGACACGTGACCCATGCCATGATGCGTGCCACGGCCCGAGGCACGACACGTCTCGCGTGCCACGACCCCCATGCCATGGTGCCACGACACCTGTAATGACCCATTCCATGGTGGTAGAGGCTGTGCCAAGACACATGGTGCGTGCCCTATCTGGATTTCGACCCTGATGCCTTGACAAGGTTCCGGATTATGGTCTATTGCTAATCACGGAATGTTATTAATCCATGGATTCCTGTTGCAAAGGTTGTTCGCTATTTTTTTTTTTTTTTGTATGGTTTTTTTAAGTAAAAAAAATTTAAAATAATTTTTTTTTGGACAATCCTTGGATTCTTTTTTAAGATTTCTTTTTCCCATATCAAATACAATTTTTAAAAATATTTAAATGAATTTTTACTTATTTTCCCCCATTTTTCTAAGTAAAAAAGCTAAAAAAAAAATATTTTTTGGCCAAGAGAGCTTCACCAATCCTTGAATTCGTCTTCCATATATTTTTCCCATGTGAAATACATTTTTTAAAAATATTTACACTATTTTTTCCTCATTTTTACTATTTTTTTAAGTAAAAAATTCGAAAAAAAAAATTATTTTTGAGAGATAAGTTGCATTAATTGATGGATTCCTATTCCAGATATTTTTCCCATGTGAAATAAAAATTTTAAAAATATTTTCACTATTTTTTGGTATTTTTTACTATTTTTCCCTATTTTTCCCTATTTTTCCCTATTTTTCGGACAAAAAAATTAAAATAAATATTTTCTGGGCCGAAATTTTTTATTTTTTATTTCCTTGGGTTCATATAATTATTATAAAGAGATTCAAGCAAAAAAAACGGAATTAAAAACTCTTTTTTCATTAAAAAATGGCATTATGTCTCCTCAAGCATGGGTGATGTCTCCTCAAGGCATTTCCAAAACGGCCCAAAATGCTCTTTAAGGGGGGGGTGCTGTCCTCAATGGGCTGGCAGCACCACCCGCCCAGGCACGCTGCAGCGCGTGCCGCCCTTGGCGTGCAGGCCGCCCATGCCACCCTAGGCATGGTGCCCCCGCATATGCCACCCTCAAGCCCACGACACGCTAATGCGAAGAGAGCACGCCCGCGACACCGTGGGGAGCCCTCGCACGCAGCAGCAGTCACCCCGTGCCCCGCACACGCTGCACCCCGGACGCGTCCCATGCCCCCCATGCGGACACGCTGCCCCGTCCCTCCTCGTCTCGGCTCGAGCCCTCGAGCGAGCATGTTGCCTCGG
>CAMFYI010000344.1:32500-38060 GCA_945999865.1 Vitis cinerea var. helleri x Vitis rupestris | reverse complement strand
TTCTGTATAGTCCATTTACTATAGAAGTTCCCAGGGAATTCATTAGAGGAATGTTTCCAATAAAAATTGTTTGTTCTTGCATATCTCTGCTGGTTTTCCAAATTAATCCCGCAGATACATATAATTCAGAAGAATATGTGAGTGATTCATACACGGCATCTCTTTCTTTTATCAATGGTTCCACCAATTGATATGTTTCCACAAATAATTGAAATTCAATTTCTTGATCTGTATCTTCAATTTTTGGAAACTTATAAAGTTCTTCTGTCAAGCCCTGATCAATAAACCTACAAAATCCTTCAAATTGGATCTGATTAAACCCAGGTATTGTAGACATTCCCTCATTTCCACCCCGGAACATTTTTTGTTTCCCATTTATCGAAAAAATCCCATTATTGTTATTGGATTGGTTCGTTCTTCATCGAATCATATGGATCGATCGAGATCTAGCAATGATGGAATTTATAATCCGTTTACTGAATCGCATGAAATTTTACCCAACTCCATATATCTAATCTAATGTATGAAATACATATGAACGGAGGAATAAAGAGAATTTTCTATTCAAATTGGAATCTGCAACAGATACAAATGTAAAGTAATTGATAAATGCTACTTAGACTTATGGAGTTTTGTATAGAATATAAAAAAAAAGTGATTCCATTTATACCATTATTATGATTTTACGTATTCCAATCCGATTGGATATCAGAAAAAAAAAAAATATAAATGGATTCAGGATTTGATCTGTTCACTAAGATTTTGATCTGTTCACTAAGATAAAGACAGAATAATCATAAACAATATAGAGTTGATTTTTTAGCACTTCACTTTGATTCCATTATTCAAAAAAAAAATTCACACAGAAGAGAAATATTTTTACCTATTTTTTTTAGTATAATTCGTAGAATACGATTGAAGTGCATAAGAAGGGTTATATTTATTAAACATGTACAGATATAGCTATCTATATATCCGTCTCCTCCTTTATTGCATTTCTATTCGGGTCAGCACAGGTCGTGCTCTATCAAAATTCAAATTTTTATTTTCTATTCAATGAAAATTGAAACACGATCATTTGAATTTACTATGGGCATCATATTCATATATAGATAAGATACCTGATTAGATATCTATGTAAGAATTTATGTTTTGGGGTTTACATATACTCATAATTGCTCTTATAATAAAATTACGAAGGATTTTTTATCGAAAAGAATCAATACTGATTAGTTATGTATCAATTTGGATTCCCTTATGTCATTAGGGAAACGCAATTTGAGATTCAAATACAAGAGTCGTTCATGAATTCACAGTCAATAGTAATAGTTAATGGTTCCAATTTGTCCTGAAATTTAGCTTTTGTGACTCGTTTGGCTTTTTAATTTCAATAGAAAAGAGAGGGGGGTTTCTTTTTTTGTATCGTTTTGGCGGCATGGCCGAGTGGTAAGGCGGGGGACTGCAAATCCTTTTTCCCCAGTTCAAATCCGGGTGTCGCCTGATCAACAAAAGACTCGAAATCCCATATTATGTTCTGCTGATATAATTCGCCGAATTATTTCCCAGCAGAAGGTCAGAAAAGAACTGTTGATACTTGCTTGATTCTAAGCATCTGGGGGTTCTCTAATCTAAAGGGCTATAAATCGTCTAGGATTCAAAGAAAGATTCTTTTTATTATAGTAGTGGAAGGTAATCGGAAAGTCTTGATAGCCCTTCCACTACTAATCTGTCTACTGGCCCGGTCTTGAATTATATTGGATAGCTGTAGGGGGAATCTAATTAGTAGTTGTGGAAAGGGCAGAAGATACTTTGTATACAGATTCATGAGAGTTTCTGAGTGCTCGAGCATTCAATCAATATTAGATTGGCTGTATAATTTTATATATAATTTTATATAAAATAGAAAAGTGCAAAAAGAAATTCTTTCTTTTCGGTAATCCCTAGTCAACGATAGACTGTCTCCCGATTGTCTCTGTGAAACAATCGGGAGACAATAAGGATTAGATAAAATGGGAAATAGAGGTATGTGATAGTAGATAGTGATCTATCTTGATTCTATATTTTTATGCCTTTCATTAATACTGGGAACAAAAGAAACAAGGGATCTTATTATTCTTACATGTTCATTAGAAACATTCCCTTGATACTTTCCAAGGGTGTCACTCGTATTTTGCTTGTGCTTAATGTTTTCTGATTCTACTAGAAATCTTATAAGAACTTGTTTTGTTATAAGTGGATTTATGGGATTGGTTCATCAATGGTCTTGGGTCAGAATCCTTTTTTGACTCTGCACCATCGATTCCACTATTATTAGTGAGCAATAATGGAAAAATTCTTTCATATTCATAGAGATAGGGGACATAATTCACATGGATATAGTAAGTCTCGCTTGGGCTGCTTTAATGGTAGTCTTTACATTTTCTCTTTCACTCGTAGTATGGGGAAGAAGTGGACTCTAGAGGTACTATTGATTCAGTTGAGGAATCAAACTGTATCAATTGTTTTATAGATCGTTCTGCAAAGCGTTTTTTTAACTATTTTATATAATAAATATAAATAAAAATATCTTCATTTCGAAATTCCATTGTATTCTAGTGGAATAATGTATTATATGAATAATACCTTTTCAATCAAAAGAATATTTCAACGATTCCCATGTTTGTATTTCGAAAGTAAAGTAAAAGGGATACAGATGATAGGAAATTTATTCCAGCCAAATTTGAATTCTATTCTTCCTAAATTTTCTATTTCGATGAACTGATTCTTACCAGAATTTTATATGGACAATGAGGAACAACGGACCCTTTTTCTTATTTGTTTTAGTTGTTTCCCTCTTTACTGTTCAAAGAGAAAGAGGAAGTCGTTCTGTTATTAAGTGGATACGCACTTTCTATGGGAAAGAACATAGACATGGTGGTTGTCCAGGGAGATATTACACATAATAAGATCCTGTCTTGGGCGAGTCCCATATTGTGGACTTACCACTTGTTTTATTATTTAAAAAATTGGATTTATGCTTTATCGACTCATTTCAAATCATAGTTCAAAGGTTAAAAATCGGTGGGTTTTACTTTTACTATACTTCTTTTTGAAATCCGAAGAAGTTATCATATAATTCCCTGGATCATCTATCAATGGCTCAATCAATTACTTCTTTGAAATGCTAAAAAAAAGATTACTTGGTTTTCTTTTATATATGCCCATACTGTTTTTCCTTCATTGATTTGATTCTTTCGATGGATACCAGGATTCATATTTGAAATAATCAGAAATCTAGGAATTAGACCCATAAGAGTAAGAGTTCACTTTCGATTATTTCAAATTGATTGTAATCAATACAAATCAAAGCAAAGAAATAGAATTGGGGTGCTATGTACATATATGTAATTGATATCTACATATATGAAAATACATATCGTGGATTGATCTATATTAAGATGTTATACAGTACAACTTTAAATAACATTAATATAATAGTAAATATAATAGAATAATAGATAGACTGGTAGAAAGATTTATATATAAATCTTTCTACCAGTCTATCTATCTATTAGAATACTATTAGAATACTAATACTGCTGATCCTAGTCCGCTCATTTCATTTAAGACACTAAATTGGAATGGAATCCTTTTCATTTTATTTCTTCAATTATTGATAAGGACTAAGAAGTTCAGTTTCATTCAAATTAATTATTTTGACTAACTGTTTTTACGTAAATGATAAGTAAAAAAGCAGTAGGAACTAGAATGAACAGTGCAGTAGCAATAAATGCGAGAATATTTACTTCCATAATATCATCGTTTCATTTTTTTTTTTCGCAATAACTCGGGATTTAATCCCATAGAGATGATAAATCTTTCGCCTGTAATGTAAATTCAATGGGATGAATTACATCTCGATGATATTGAATCGGATCAATATCATGAATAACAATATCTGAGCTATCAAATTGATTCATCGTCGAGAATTGAATAGTATAACATAGGAAGATCTTTTATCCATACCGACTCAAAAATTTTATTCCTGATCCACTCAAGAATTCCTTTATTTATCCACTCTTTTTTTCTATAACCTATTGCCTTCCTTGTACAATTATCAGATAAAGTATCATCTGACCGCTTTTCCACTTCCATTGATTACAAACCCAAACAAACAATAGAAGTGAAATGGAAAAAAGGAATAGGGGTTATAAACTACGTTTTTTAATGATCTAATTTTATTGGAAGACAAAGAAGGGTGATAAAGATGAGTCCTGGTATAAAAGATCTAATATTCCATAAAATTCACTATTTTAGAGTTTGTTCTTTGTTCGATGGGACCCCTAAAAAAGATTATTCATTACCTTGGTAAGAGTGGTGGGATCCTTGTTTGATCTTTTTTTTTTTTTTAATATCCTCTTTCCTTGGATTAGTACTCGGACTCATATATCAAAAGGTCAGTATGAAATTTGAAGGAGATCGATTCTTTCAAATTAAAATTAGTAATTGAAGTTACACAAAATCGGAGCCAGAAAAGGAGATAGGTTCAATTTGAAAAGTATTCTATTAGGGTAACTATGTTAAATTCATTTTGTTTTTGTATCGTACAAAAAACGAATTCTATTTGTGTATGTGCTCCCGGGAACGATATGGTACTCTATTCCATTACACGGATCAGGAGTAATCGAAAAAGCCAGACCCAGACCCAGCACGGTTGGATACCCGAATATAATGCTACCAATAATTGTACTAATGCACATATGTCTCTCTCCCATCAATCGGTACTAGTTAAAGTAATGGAAATTCCCATATTTGTTTGATGAGAAATTCGAAAGAAAATATATATATAATATAAATAAAATAGAAATATAAATTAAGAATAAGCATCCCCCTATAGATAAATAAATCTATTTTATTTTTTTTATTGGATCCGTCGGGACTGACGGGGCTCGAACCCGCAGCTTCCGCCTTGACAGGGCGGTGCTCTGACCAATTGAACTACAATCCCAGGGAAATAAGGTGTATAGCCATAGCCCACATATTCTTATGATTTAATTCAACCCATTTCTATTTAGAAGGGCCATCTTATATTATAAGAGAGACGCGAGTGATATATTGATTATACACTTGATTATACACACGGATATGCACTTTAGTGATTACTAGTAATCTTTTCGTTATTGACAAATCGATTGATAATCCATTTTTCAATGAAAAAAGTATTTTTTTTCTTTACTCTTTTCCTTTCCTTAGACTTTATACTTACAGATCCTGATATGAATCTAGATCATTAGCAAGATCAGAATTTGTAGGAACAAAACAAATAAGTAAAGCAAATACAAATAAATGGGGGTAGGTATATATCAGAAAATCTGACTTTCGTTATTCTTCTGTATCCGACATTTCTAACGAACAAATGGGTTATAGTATTTCATGTTGGATCAGCGAATTATTGGGCCGAGCTGGATTTGAACCAGCGTAGACATATTGCCAACGAATTTACAGTCCGTCCCCATTAGCCGCTCGGGCATCGACCCAAGAAGAATCAATTCTAGGATTATTGATAATCCATAATCAACTT
>CAMFYI010000344.1:0-5000 GCA_945999865.1 Vitis cinerea var. helleri x Vitis rupestris | reverse complement strand
TTCTTTTTTTCGATGCGAATTTGACACGCCATAGGAGAAACCACTCTTTATATTTATAATTGAAAGGGGGTTCCGCCGTATCGTATAGTGAAGTTATATCCCAGATTCCCACAAAATAGAATCATTTCTTTCAATACTCACTCGTTATTAGTTAATAATCCTACTGATTGGATCTATATGCTTATTGTGATAGGAAATGAAATATTCAAATGATTTTTCATCGAATGACTATTCATTTATTGTATTTTAATGTAAATAGGGGGCAAGAAAGCTCTATGGAAAAATGGTGGTTCAATTCGATGTTGTCTAACGAGAAGTTAGAATACAGGTGTGGGCTAAGTAAATCAACGGACAGTCCCTGATCCTATTGAAAATACCAGTGGAAGTGAAGACCGGGTTATAAATAATACGGATAAAAACATTAATAATTGGAGTCAAATTAAGAGTTCTAGTTATAGTAATGTTGATCATTTATTCGGCATCAGGGACATTCGGAATTTCATCTCTGATGACACTTTTTTAGTTAGGGATAGGAATGGGGTCAGTTATTTCATATATTTTGATATTGAAAATCAAATTTTTGAGATTGATAACGATCAGTCTTTTTTGAGTGAACTAGAAAGTTTTTTTTATAGTTATCGGAATTCTAGTTATCTGAATAATGTAAATTCTAGTTATCTGAATAATGTATCTAAGAGTAATCATCCCCACTATGATCGTTACATGTATGATACTAAATATAGTTGGAATAAGCACATTAATAGTTGCATTAATAATTACATTTTAAGTGGTAGTAACAATTACAGTGACAGTTACATTTATAGTTACATTTGTGGTCAAAGTAGAACTAGGAGTGAACACGGGAGTTCCAGTAAACAAACTAGCACGAATGGTAGTGATTTAAAAAGTTCTAATGTTCTATATGTAGCTCAAAAATACAGGCATTTGTGGATTCAATGCGAAAATTGTTATGGATTAAATTATAAAAAAAATTTAAAGTCAAAAATAAATATTTGCGAACAATGCGGATATCATTTGAAAATGAGTAGTTCAGATAGAATCGAACTTTCGATTGATCCGGGTACGTGGGGATCCTGTAGATGAAGACATGGTCTCTCTGGATCCTATTGAATTTCATTCGGGGGAGGAACCTTATAAAGAGCGTATTGATTTTTATCAAAGAAAGACAGGATTAACTGAGGCTGTTCAAACAGGCACAGGTCAACTAAACGGTATTCCCGTAGCAATTGGGGTTATGGATTTTCAGTTTATGGGGGGGTAGTATGGGATCCGTAGTAGGTGAGAAAATTACCCGTTTGATCGAATATGCCACCAATGAATTTCTACCTCTTATTCTAGTGTGTTCTTCCGGAGGAGCACGTATGCAAGAAGGAAGTTTGAGCTTGATGCAAATGGCTAAAATATCTTCCGCTTTATATGATTATCAATCAAATAAAAAGTTATTTTATGTATCAATCCTTACATCTCCTACTACTGGTGGGGTGACAGCAAGTTTTGGTATGTTGGGAGATATCATTATTGCCGAACCCAATTCCTACATTGCATTTGCGGGTAAAAGGGTAATTGAACAAACATTGAAAAAGACAGTACCTGAAGGTTCACAAGCGGCTGAATATTTATTCCATAAGGGCTTATTCGATCCAATCGTACCACGTAATACTTTAAAGGGTGTTCTGAGTGAGTTATTTCAGCTTCACGCTTTCTTTCCTTTGAATCCAAAAAAAATCAAGTAGAGCCTTAAGTTCAATTATTTTATTTGTGTCAAACAAGTAGTTATTTTATCGGAATTAAAGTAAAAATCATAAAAATGGAGTTTTCTTTAGTGACATAAGATCGAATTGTAGAAAGAATCAAAGGTTGCGAATAGTTCTTTTTTTTTTCTCGAGATCTTTTTTTTTTACCCATATTCCTGATTAGTAATCAGGAAGCCTCTATCGACAAGATAAAAGAACGAAATCTTCCTTCCCCGAAATTAGATTAGGCAAGGCAAATAAAAAAATTGCATGTTCCCTTCTTATGTATATAAGACTTAACTTAACTATAGAAAATATAAGGAAATATAGATTATAGATATAGAGTCTTGCATCTTTCTATATCTACCGAGAATCCCCATTTTTACTAAGAATCCCTCTTAGATCGGACGAATTTTTCGGGAATTAAAACTCTTTCTTTATTAAATTTGAATTCAAATTTGAATACTAATTCCAATTTTAGTAATAAAATGGAAATTATAAGATAAAAACGGGAAAAGAAGAATAATAAAAGAAGAATAATAAAGTGGATTATCATACATATATTATATGTAGAAAGATGGATAAGTACATTTATTTAGTACTATTTTCCTTGCACTTATTCTATATTTATACTCACTTAGATATACTTAGTATAATTATATACGAATTCTATACTAATTATTATAAAATATCTTTATAACAATAACAGGTACAAATATTAATACAAATATTAAATCGAGGTACCCATTCTATGATAACTCTTAACTTACCCTCTATTTTGGTGCCTTTAGTGGGCCTAGTATTTCCGGCAATTGCAATGGCTTCGTTATTTCTTCATGTTCAAAAAAACAAGATTTTTTAGATCCGATGGAACCACATCTCATCCATTCTTTTTTTTTCAAGACTTAGACTTGGATCATAACACAGATATCCATTTAGTGGAATATGGTATAACATGTGGCTTCCTCAGAACATAAATGAAAGAGCTCTTATGTATGGTATGTGGAAACATGATATATGGGTAAATAAATTATAGCTATTTTAAAATAGATCAGGATCATCGGATGTCTGAAATGGAAATCTATATGTATGTAGATATCTATAGGGGATCATATGAGGGGGATGTTATTATTTTAGATTTAACCAATTCGATGAATTACGCCTAAAGGTTCACATCAGAATAGTGCTAGTTGATGAGAGTTACTTCGGAAACAAAAAGAGTAAAGTAAAATTCATTTGGGTTATTCTCTCAATTACAATAAAATGCAACTGGATCTAGTATGAGTTGGCGATCAGAACGTATATGGATAGAACTTATAACGGGGTCTCGAAAAACAAGTAATTTCTGCTGGGCCTTTATCCTTTTTTTAGGTTCATTAGGGTTCTTATTGGTTGGAACTTCCAGTTATCTTGGTAGGAATTTGATATCTTTATTTCCGTCTCAGCAAATAATTTTTTTTCCACAAGGGATCGTGATGTCTTTCTACGGGATTGCCGGTCTCTTTATTAGCTCCTATTTGTGGTGCACAATTTCGTGGAATGTAGGTAGTGGTTATGATCGATTCGATAGAAAAGAAGGAATAGTGTGTATTTTTCGTTGGGGATTTCCTGGAAAAAATCGCCGGATCTTCCTCCGATTACTTATGAAAGATATTCAGTCCATCAGAATAGCAGTTAAAGAGGATATTTATGCCCGTCGTATCCTTGTCCTTTATATGGAAATCAGAGGCCAGGGGGCCATTCCTTTGACTCGTACTGATGAGAATTTGACGCCACGAGAAATGGAACAAAAAGCTGCTGAATTAGCCTATTTCTTGCGTGTACCAATTGAAGTATTTTGAAATGAACTGATTTCTTAGCAGGAGGGAAAAAATTCAAGAATCCGCCCTTCCTTTTCTATAGCATAACTTAACTGAAGTTTCGCTCATTTGAGCCAAAGCAGACGTATACGATCATAAAAGGAAACTGTTTTTGTCCGCAAAAATGGTCTTTTATGCGTATGGAAATCTACTCACAGTAACAAAGCAAGTAACAAATCGAAAAATTCCCATATATCAAAACATTTCGAAATAAAGAATTTATTTTAGGTCCAATATTTGGAATTGATACGCTAGATGCAGATAGATCATATCTTGTAAATTCTCTCTCTTTTTTGTCAATCGGCGTTTCTTTTTATCCTTTCTTTTGTGTTCCTTAATGACTAAACCTCTTATAATGATAACTATCAAATTTCTATCTTGTTTTGCCACTTCAGCCCATCACAATATTCGTCAGAAATTTCTCTCAATTATTCCGGTAGCCAGCAAAAGTTTTTCGAAATATTAAATATATTGATAGAAATGGTCGAAAGGGAGTTCTTTCGTCTTGAAATCCGAATAATATTCATTAAAAAAGCGGTTCTTTCGGGCATTCTTGGGCATTCATCGAAAGGGGTGCTTAGAATTTGACCAATTGCGGAGATATCTGGAAACAATATTTTTTATTATTTCTTCATTCGAAGTGGACTCTTATTCTATTTCTGTATTCTTTCTAGATTCAAGGACTAACTGCTGAATCGCAAATAAAAAACATAGAATAGATTCATAGGCTCGATACCTTGTAATAGAACTCATGCTTGATAGAACTATTAGATCGAGAGTCGACGAATGAATTGGGTTCATTAACAATTCACAGCTGAAAAAAAAAAAATGACAAAAAAGAAAGCATTCACTCCCCTTCTATATCTTGCATCTATAGTATTTTTGCCCTGGTGGATCTCTCTATCACTTAATAAAAGTCTGGAATCTTGGGTTACTAATTGGTGGAATACTAGGCAATCTGAAACTTTTTTAAATGATATTCAAGAAAAGAGTATTCTAGAAAAATTCATAGAATTAGAGGAACTCTTCTTGTTGGACGAAATGATAAAGGAATGCCCGGAAACACATCTACAAAAGCTTCGTATGGGAATCCACAAAGAAACGATCCAATTGATCAAGATGTACAATGAGGATCCTATCCATACGATTTTGCACTTCTCGACAAATATAATCTGTTTCGTTATTCTAAGTGGTTATTCTATTCTGGGTAATGAAGAACTTCTTATTCTTAACTCTTGGATTCAGCAATTCCTATATAACTTAAGCGACACAATAAAAGCTTTTTCTATTCTTTTATTAACTGATTTATGTATCGGATTCCACTCGCCCCATGGTTGGGAACTGATGATTGGCTCTGTCTACAAAGATTTTGGATTTGCTCATAACG